>KE506374.1:72583-88611 GCA_000441515.1 Elaeis oleifera
AGAAAGTTGTAATCGAACTTCGATCCAATTTTGTACATTTTTTTGGTAATGAATGAAAATATTTCCTTCAAGATATAGAATTTTGTTTGCTGAAATGTCTGTGATGTCCGTCCGTGGAGTAATCTCTGAAGGTAGATCGTAGATCTGACCATTCCATAGATTGTAAGGTCTGCTAGTCATATAGTTCCAAAGTATTAGTTAGGATAACGATAGTAAGTCGTATATCCATTACCCGAACCTTGATCGGATTCATACATCGTATTATCTGATAATTGGTGGCAAGCCGAATATCTCTTGACTGGCTGTGGCCATGTTGGTATAATTCCAATCCGACCTTGGTCATTTTGATATTTTGCCTTTCTTGGTTGATACCAAGTTGGCAGATTAGCCAACCATTTGAACGGAAAGCTGACTATGGGGGCAGCACGGCTTTTATGGAGGAAATCTGTATGGCCGGTGCTAGCCTCTCGTTGAAGTAGATAGGTCGGTTCTGCAGGAGAATTGGGATGCAGTTGGTGGTCAGGTTGTAGGTTTCTGACTTCTTTGGAAAATCAGACCCCAGGCCGTGACATCGATGATCCAGCCTCCACAATGAGGACCGACACTTCATTAGAAGTCTAGTTTATGATTCTGAAACAGAACTATATTTCAAGTACGTACAAGGATCACTGATAGTACAACTTTAGATTGTCGGCATTCCATATTCGGAGAATAGCCGAACCTTTCAAGGTTTCGAGCCGATAGGCACCCGATCTGTTTGTCTCTGATATCCTGTAGGGTCCTTCCCAGTTTGAAGATAGCTTTCCTTGATCTAAAGGTTTTGAAATTTCTGCTTTTCTCAGAACTAAGTTTCCTGGTCAGAAAACTTTTGGCTTGACTTTGGTGTTATAGTACCGAGCTATCTTTTGCCAGTACGTGGCTATGTGAAGTTGAGCTTCACATCGGAGTTCTGGTAGGAGATCCAAGTCAGCTCTCTGACACTCAGAGTTGTCCGATTCATTGTATTGCTCAACTCTTGTCGATGGTAACCCGATCTTGAGTGAGATCATCGCCTCCATCCCATAGGCTAAGTTGAAAGGAGACTCTCCAGTCGATATATGGGGAGTTGTTCGATATGCCCATAAGACTGGATATAGCTCTTCGACCTAAAAAACTTGAGCCTCATTCAGTTGGGTCTTTAACCCATGCAAAATTATTCGATTAGTCACCTCAACCTCTCTATTTGATTGCATGTGCCTGACTGATGTAAGCTTATGTGTAATATGGAACTTCGTACAAAATTCTTTGAAGTTTTGATTGTCGAATTGTCATCCGTTATCGGTGATGATGGTATGCGGCAGTCCGAATCTGTAGATGATGGATTTCTGGATGAAGTCTTCCATTTTTTATTCGATGATTTGAGCCAGGGGTTTGGCTTCTACCCACTTGGTGAAATAGTCGATTGCGACCACTTTGAATTTTCTTTGGCCAGACGTCGGGGGAAAAGGACCGAGTATATCGATTCCCCACTGAGCGAAAGGTCAGGGTGCGACGATGGATGTTAGCCGACTGGCAGGTTGATGCTGTATGTTGGCATACTTCTGGCATGGTTCGCACCTCTGGACCAAGTCAACCGCATCCTTTTTCATGGTGGGCCAATAGTAACCTTGTTGCAAAATCTTGTAGGCTAGGGACTTGCCCCCCAAGTGGCTTCCACAAATTCTTTCATGTACTTCTCTAAGTGCATAATCGGCATCGATCGATCCTAGGCATTCAGTAAGGGAAGGGAGAATGACCTTTTGTAGAGACGACCATCCATCATCACATACTGGGAAGCTGCCTATCAGGTTCGTTTTGCTTCCACAAGGTCCTCAGGGAAGACTCCATCGATAGATACCGAATGATCGGATCCATCCAACTAGGTTCGATTGTTAGCTGCAACACTTTTTTATTTTATTGATGCTCGGTTGTTCAAGACACTCCACGAATGTTCGGCCCAGAAAACTGTAAGCAGTCGTTGCCAATCTGGAAAGTGTGTCAGCTCGAGCATTCTCGATCCTGGGTATGTGGAAGATCTCGAAGTATCTTAAATTCATCATAAGATCTTTCACCTTTTGAAGGTATATCGTCATGATCGGGTCCCGAGCTTCGAATTCAACTTTGACTTGTCCCACGAACAGTTGAGAGTCGGTGAAGACTTTTAGACTGTTAGTCTCGAGCTCCTTAGCCATTTTCAAACTGGCTAAGAGAGCTTCATATTCGGCTTGGTTGTTTGAAGCTTTGAAGTCGAACCGAAGGGCGTACTCGGTGACTACCCCTTCTAAGTTGGTGAGAATGAAACCAGCTCCACTGCCTTGAGCATTCAATGCCCTGTCGATATGTAGCACCCAAGTCGATCTTAAGTCAGGCTCGAGGGTTACAGCGTCCTTCGTGGTTGCATCTTCCGACTTGTTGTCAGCTATTGTGCATTCTGCGATGAAGTCAGCTAGGACTTGTGCCTTCATGGATGACCGTGGTCGATATTGTATTGTCGAATTTAGCTAGCTTCAACACCCACTTCACCATTCATCCCGATGTATCAGGACGGTGCAGGATCACTTTTAATGGTTGATCGCTAAGGACCGCAATGGAGTGTGCCTGGAAGTAAGGGTGAAGCCGTTGCGTCGATATGATCAGGGTGTAGATCATTTTTCTGCTCTTGAATATCGAACTTCGATGTTGTAGAGTACTTTGCTGGTGTAGTAGATGGGTCAGTGAATTCGGTTTCATCTTTCCGAACGAGTACCGAGCTAACTGCCTCTGTTGATGTCACCAAGTAGAGTATAGTATTTCTCCGATCTTTGATTTTATGAGTAAAGGTGGAGAAGTTAGGTACTTCTTTAGGTCTTCGAAGGTTTGTCGGTATTCATCTGACCAGGAGAAGTCCTTCGTTTGCCTCAAAGTCTTGAAGAATAGTAGACACCTTTCAGCCGACCTAAAGATAAATCGGCTGAGTGCGGTGATTCTGCCATTCAATTATTGTACCTCCTTCGTATTTGGATGCTTCATATCGATGATAGCTTTATTTCTTGAGGTTGGCTTCGATCCCTCATTGCGAAATAAAAAATCCAAAAAATTTTCTCGAGGTCACTCCGAACGCACATTTGGTCGGATTTAACCTCATTTGGTGTCGTCGGAGCGTGTTGAAAGCTTCTTCCAAATCCCAAGTATGGTTCGAAGTCTGGGTGCTTTTCAATAGCATGTCATCCACGTACACTTCCATGTTTCGTCCGATCTGTGCTTTGAAGATTTTGTTGATGAGTCGTTGATAGGTGGCTCCGACATTTTTCAGACCGAAAGGCATTATTTTGTAGTAGTATATCCCTTGTCGGTCACGAAAGCCATGTGTTCCTCATCCTCTGGTGCCATGCGGATTTGATTATATCCAGTAAAGACATCCATAAAGCTCAGTAGTCGATGACCCGACGTTGCATCTACCAGCTGTCCGCTTTTTGGCAGTGGGAAGCTATCTTTCGGACAGGCTCGATTCAGGTCAGTGTAGTCGATACAGATCCTCCATTTTTTTTGGTCTTTTTTACCATGACTACGTTGGCAAACCATCTAAATATGTGGCTTCTCTGATGAATCCTGCTGCAAGTAGTTTGTCGACTTCTTTGTCGATGGCTTTCTATCTTTTTGGGATAAAGGACCACTTTTTCTATCTCACCGGCTTGACGTTTGGACTGATGTTGAGCTGATGGGTCATTATTTTTAGAGGAATATCGGGCATGTCTATGGCCGACCAAGAAAAATATCAGCATTGACATTGAGTAATTTGATTAGTTGTTGTCGCTCCAAGTCGGACAATTGTGACCCGATTCAGATCGTTTGCTCGAGATTTTCTGTTATCGGGATGGAAGTCAGTTGTTCGGCTGGCTCACTCCTTTTTTGGTTCTTCCTTTGATCTAATTTGTCGATCGACAGGGAGTCCTCAGGTTTATTATTCTGAGCGAAGATCATGAAACAGCATCGGGCGAGTTGTTGATCTTCGTGCATTTCTCCGATGTTGTTTTGGTCGGGAATCAGACCAATAGGTGGTATGTCGAGACTATCCCTCTCAAGATATTTAGTTTGGGTCTTTCGAGTATGGCATTGTAGGTCGAGGGTACTCGAACGATCGTAAAGGTTATGAAGATGGTGCTTTGTTGTGGTTCAATCCCAGCGGTTAGGGGAGGGTGATTTCTCCTTCCACTGTGACCGCATCTCCAGTAAAGCTGACTAATAGTGTCGAGATTTTTTTGAGTCGGTCAATCGATAATTTCATTTGGAAGAAGGTCTAGTAAAATAGAATATCAGTTGAGCTTTCATTATCAATAAGTATCCTTTTTACATCATAATTCGCTATTGTTACTGAAACAACAACAGCATCATCGTGGGAGTTTGAATTCTTCGAGCATCTTCCTCCGAGAAGGTTATTACATCATGGAGTCTTGGGCGCTTCATCGACTCCTCATCGGGAGTTGCCCCCCGGTCCAGCCGTCTAGTGATCATGTTGATGACTTCCGCGGTTGGTTGGTTATTCATAGCTTCCTCAGTTGTTTGGGGTCGTCGATCGAGAGGTGGTTGAGTCGGCGGCTCTCTCTTATATTTCTCGAGGTAGTCACATCGTATCAGGGCTTCTATTTCATCCTTGAACTGGATACATTGTTCGGTGTCGTGGCCGTGGTCTCGATGGAACCGGCAATACTCCTTTCGATCATGGTTCCTCACTTTCATTGGTGGAGGGTGTGATAGATATTTCATCCCTTCGATCTCCATGAGGATCTATGCATGAGGAGTAGAGAGAGGGGTATAAGAATTATACCTGTTATGTGTCAGCCTCGGACTCCATCGTCGGGGTGAGGCTTGCTTGTTGGATGGGGGCCTACTTGTTTCGATCAGAGCCCCACTCTTCTTTTGCTTTTTCTTCTGATCTTTATTTCTGCCTAACATCAGTCAGAAGCTCCTTCGTCTGCGTGCATATATTTGTACGCACGTTCTAAGAGTTCAGCATACGTCCGAGGGAGAGTTTTATCCAGTGAGTACGTGAATCGAAATCCCCTCAGACCTCTTTTCATGGCTGATATGGTCATGTCTTCATTGAGGTCCCTGACCTTAAGCATGGCCGCATTGAATCGGGCCACGAAATCTCAGAGTGTTTCGGTCTCTTTTGTTTGACCGAAAAGAGACTATCCGAGGTTCGTGGCGGCCTTTGACTGGTGCTGACATGGACAACGAAGGAATATTTCAGCTGCTTGAAGGAGTGGATACTTTCCGATCGAAGCCCAAAATACGAGGCCCGAGCAGCTTTCCAAAGTGTGGCCGGAAAGTCGATGCATAGGAGGGCGTCAGTTGCTTCCTAGATTGTCATGAGAGCCTTATAGCTCTCGAGATGATCGATTGGGTCAGTGGAACTGTCATAGGGCTCCACATGTGGCATCTTGAACTGAGTCGGGATCGGTTCGTTCAAAATAAGTCGGGAGAGAGGCTGGGCGGTATGGAAATCGATGTTGTTTGATGATTTCTGACCATCTATCTGGAGCTGGGCGAGTCGGCGATCGATTTTCTCGAACTTACGTTCGTAGTATTCAAGCCACCGGTGGTGGGAGACTCCGGAGATTGATCCTCCTGATGAATTAGAGGCAGACAGTGTTCGCGGTCGCTTCCCTTCCTTGCTCGATCTAACTAGGAAGGAAAGGGCACCGTGAATGGTGTGTGGCGCATCAAGATTGCTGCAAGTGCTGTTGCTCATCCCATTGAGAAATTCGATATCGTTGCTCTGGTGGAGGAGACGGAGATCATCACGAATGATGGCGGCCATGCTTGGAAGGCGTTGAATGCACCGCTGGTTGCTCGACCGATGGCTGTGGTGGCTGGGTTTGCTGTTGTTGGAGGCTTTTGACCGCCTCTGTGAGGATGTTCATTTGTTGCACGATTGCAGCAATCTGAACGTCTGTGGTAACCACGGGGAGTGAAGAACTAGGCTCTGCTATCAAAGGCAGTGGAGGGCCTTTCCTGGCAGGAAGAGTGTCTCACCAAGCCAGTCACCATTGATCGTTGAGCTCTTGTTCTCGTCATTTTGAGTTTTCTTCTTGCCACTGTTTCCCCTACTTGACGTGCCAATCTATTGCTGCCAATCCCTTCGTCACCTGTTCGTCGGGAACGAGCACCTGCAAAATGAAGTCCGCACTGACCAGAGTTGTCTCCAATGGAGACCCTTCGATGCTTAAGTCAGAGAGGAGACTGGGCAATAGTCGAATGAGAACGGAGATAGAGCTCAGCGTATCAAGATTAGCTTACCAAAATTTGTAGCCTTACCCACTTTTTATAGAGTAGATCGTCGTAATTGCCGGATATGGTCCCACATTTATCTACATAGAATCACGAGGCGATAATCTCGTAATGGGTTATTAATCTCCATGGATTACACCGCGATATCAGTGGAGTAACCGTTCATGATGGTTATGATATATTTGAATGAGTCGACCGACTATTCGTCGGGAGTCGGTTGTCAGTTTGTAACTCTAAAATATCGATGGCCGAAGTAGCTTATTGTCTATAGATTCTGAATATCGGCCACCTGCCGATCTCGATTCGGTGAGGGGTGTTCGGTTGGTCGGTCGAGAGTAGCCTCGGTCTGTTGAGCTGACATATAGTCGGTAATCGCTTCCAGGATCGTCTGTTCGTTTGGTTGGTCAGAGTCGGATGTCGGTTGGTGTGTGTTGGAGATCAGTCGGTTTATGGAGGTCAGTCGGTTTACTCCAATAATCTATAAATAAAGAGGACCTCTAACCATCAAAGAAGAATAGTTGGATTGTGTGCTAAGATGAGAAAGAGAGAGAGAGGAGGCATGTAAGAGAGGGAATCGGTCCCTATCCCCTGGCATGTGGATTCGGGCATCCAAACCCCTTGGTGTGAAGGCCCTTGGCATCCCAACTTCTAGGTGTGAGGTGTCACACCAAGGCTCTTCTTCCTCCCTTATTTGCTACTTTGAGAAGGTACAAAAACTATGGCTTCATCCTGCTTTCTTGCGAAGCCTGACATACGCACAAAGTAGAGGGTTTGTACGTTCAAAACTTTACGAGGCTTTGGATTTAGAATCCTTTAGAGATTTGATCCCTATTCCACTATAAATCAGATGAAAGATAAAATTTTGTTAGCTTATTATAGAAAATTATTAGATGCTCCCTAGCAATCCATCCATGAATCCACCTTTTTCTTCACCATGCCCAAAATCAGATTTTAGGTGAGTTCCCTCTCTTTCTTATCCATAAGCTGGTGCACCCAATTTGATCAAATCAAATGGCACAATCAAGGCTTGATCCAAAGCATTTGGTGCCCAACAATTGCGTTGCTTGAACCCAAGTCCAAATCCAATTTGGATTAGGTCTAATGCATGTAACTAACTTGGTCTAATCCTTATTAAATAAGGAATCTAAGTCCAAAGAGGAATTAGATTTAACCATATGCTAGCAAGGCTTTTCCAAACCCAATTGGATTTCTCTAAATTTCAATCTAATTAAGACTTCATAAGTCCAATTGGTCAATTCAAATTAGTTCCGTTATTTGTGTGATCGATAGATTTAATTTCGTTTAGTAATGAGATATGCCATTGTTGGCCCCATGATTGATTTTGATGATCGTAAAACTTTGAGTAATTTTGAATCTAACTATATATTTCAAGAGTAGTTGTGGATCTTTTCAGATATTTAAATTAAAAAAATAATCCATGAAAAAGATGTTCTCAGGATTCACTAAGTCCAAGAAAGAAGAATTTTTAAGTTTCAAACTTAGTGGAGCCAACCCCGGAGCAAAAAGAGTCGAACCTTTCACTAGAATAGGTACCAAAATGAGTAATTTTAAGTTTTAGGAGGATTGGAGTCAACCCCAAGATAAAAGAAGTCGACTCTGACATGTTGTGAATGCACTGGCATGTAGGCGAGTTGACTCGAAGAGGATCCGAGCCAACTTGATCTCAGAAATAGAAAATCAATTTTCAGACCCTGTGGTCGAGGTGACTCGAGACCACTTCGAGCCAACTCGAAGGTAATTGGAGTCGACTCTAAGGAAAAAAGAGTCAACCCCAAGCTCGGGAAAGACTCTGATGGCTAGTTTCTATACTTCTCCAATAGACTGATTTTCATTCCAACGGCTAGTTCAACCCTCCAATGGCTCAAACTCCATCTCTAGCCATTGAAGAGCATATTTAAAGGTGGAGAATCGAAGAAAAAGAAGAGAAGTGGATTATCAAAGAAAACTTATTAAAAAGTGTGAGCTTCATTATAAATGCAAAAAGGAAGAGAAAAGAGAGGAGTGTAGGCTTCAAATTCAGAGAGCATTCAAGAGAGATCTTCAACAATTTTTCTTCATCCTCTCAGCCTTCAAGGAATAGTATTCAAGCTTCAAAAGAGCCAAGCATTTCGCCTATTTCTCACTCCTCAAAAGAATTCTTTTGTTTCCTATTTTGTGCCTAAATTTTCATATATTGTTTTGTAATTTCTTCACAAGTTTTTTTGGGTGAAGAAACTTGGGGATAGGCTGATCGAAGCCTGTATTGAATAAGGACTTCTAGTCTATTGGGTCATATAGAATCATCTATAAATAAGGAGGACCTCTAACCATCAAAGAAGAATAGTTGGACTATGTGCTAAGGTGAGAAAGAGAGAGAGAGGAGGTGTGCAAGAAAGGAAATCGATCCCTATCCCCTGGCATGTGGATTCAGGCATCCAAACCTCTTGGCGTGAAGGCCCTTGGCATCCCAACTTCTAGGGGTGAGGTGTCACACCAAGGCTCTTCTTCTTCCCCTATTTGCTGTCTTGAGAAGGTACAAAAAACTCTGACTTCATCCCACTTTCCTATGAAGCGTGACGTGCATGCAAAGTAGAGAGTTTGTATGTTCAAACCTTTGTGAGACTTTGGATATAAAATCCTTTGGATATTTGATCCCTATTCCGCAGTGAATTAGATAAAAGATAAAATTTTTGTTAGCTTATTATAGAAAAATTTTTAGATGCTCCCTAGCAATCCATTCATGAATCCACTTTTTTCCTTCACCATACCCAAAATCAGATTTTAGGCATGTTCCCTCTCTTTGTTATCCATAAGCTGGTGCACCCAATTTGATCAAATCAAATGGCACAATCAAGGCTTGATCCAAAGCATATTGATGCCCAATAATTGAGCTACTTAAACCCAAGTCCAAATCCAATTTGGATTAGGTCTAATGCATGTAACTAACTTGGTCTAATCCTTATTAAATAAGAAATCCAAGTCTAAAGAGGAATTAGATTTAACCATGTGCTAGCAAGGCTTTCCTAAATCCAATTGGATTTCTATAAATCCAATCCAATTAGGACTTCAAAAGTCAAATTGGTCAATCCAAATTAGTTTTCTTATTTGTGTGATCCCATAGATTCAATTCTGTCCAGTAGTGAGATATGCTATTGTTGATCTCATGATTGATTTTGATGATCATTAAACTTTGAGAAATTATAAATCTAACTATATGTTTCAAGAGTAGTTGTAGGTCTCTCCAGATATTTAAATTGAAAAATAATCTATGAAAAAGATGTTCTCAGGATTCACTAAGTCAAAGATTTTAAAGAAAATTTTAAGTTTCAGACTTAGTAGTGCCGATCCTAGAGCAAAAGAAGTCGACTCCTTCACTAGAACAGGTACCAAAATGAGTAATTTCAAGTTTCAAGAGGATTGGAGTCGACCCCAAGATAAAGAAGTCGACTCTGGCATGTTGTGAATGCGTTGGTATGCAGGCGAGTCGACTCGAAGAGGATTCAAGCCGACTCGGTCTCAGAAATAGAAAATCAATTTTCAGACCCTGTGGTCGAGCCGACTCGAGACCACTTCGAGTTGACTTGAAGGTAATTGGAGTCGACTCCAAGGGAAAAGAGTCGATCCCAAGCTCGGGACAAACTCCGATGGCTAGTTTCTATACTTCTCCAACAGACTGATTTTCATTCCAACAGCTAGTTCAACCCTCAAACAGCTCAAACTCCATCTCCAGCCATTGAAGATCATATTTAAAGATAGAGAATCAAAGAAAAAAGAAGAGAAGTGGATTATCAAAGAAAAAAGCATTAAAAAGTGTGAGCTTCATTATAAATGCAAAAAGAAATAGAAAAGAGAGGAGTGTAGGCTTCAAATTCAAAGAGCATTCAAGAGAGATCTTCAACAACTTTTCTTCATCCTCTCAGCCTTCAAGGAAGAGTATTCAAGCTTCAAAAGAGCCAAGCATTCAGCTTCTTTCTCATGCCTCAAAAAAGTTCTTTTGTTTCCTATTTTGTGCCTAAATTTTCATATATTGTTTTGTAATTTCTTTACAAGTTTTTTGGGGTGAAAAAAATTTGGGGATAAGCTGATCCAAGCCTGTAATTTGATGTTATAAAGATTTTGGTTGGTGATCTAAAAAACCAACGAGTTGTTAGTAAGCCCGAAAAATTAACGGTATAAAGATTTGATTGGTTGACCTGGGATAAAACTAATTGGGTTTGTTTATGATCTCGAAAAACAAACATACTGTAATCAAGGGAGGATTATAGTGAAAATCTCCAGCAAAACTTGGAGAGTAGATGTCGGTGTGGGTGGCATCGAACCACTATAAAATTCTTTATATTTGTGTTGTGCTTTCTCTTATTCTACTATACTTATTTTGCATACTTCGAATTTCAGCTTAGCATAGTTTAAATCTTGCATAGTCATTTATATTTCTTGATTCCACTACTACTCATATTGCATATTCACCATAAATACTCAAATTAGTTTATTTTGAAGCACATACTTGCCTTAAGTTTAATTTGGCTGAAAGTTTTAAAGAACCCAGTTCATCCGTCCTCTTGGATTGCTACCTCTGGGCAATAAGTGGTATCAGAGTAGGTGCTCTGTTATTATTTGTTGACCTAAGTGATATTATATTCACTGAAGGTCAATCCACCTCTAGGCCACCACTTTTTGATGAAACAATTATTCTTTTAAAAATCAAAAATGAATATTTTATGCAAGCTTTAGACTATGATTTATAGGGAACCATAACTAGAGGACCACACACACCCATAATTAATATTGATGGAGTTCTTCTTCTCAAGCCCGAAAAGGATTGGGATGAATATGATAAAAAGATGGCATAATTAAATGTAAAAGCCATCAATATTCTATATTGCTCTCTTGATATACAAGAATTTAATAGAATATCCACTTGTACATCAGCTAAAGAATTTAAAAAAATTGGAAGTGACTCATGAAGGAACAAGCCAAGTGAAAGAGTCCAAAATTAACTTGCTTGTTCATAAATATAAATGTTTAAAATGAAAAATATGAGTCAATTTTTGAAATATTTTCTAAATTTACTAATATTATAAATACTTTAAATGGCCTTGGCAAGACTTATTCTAACTATGATCTTGTTTGCAGGTGTTGAGATCTTTGCCAAGAGAATGGGAAGCAAAGGTGACGGCCATATAAGACGCAAAAGATCTCACAAAGCTATTCCTTGAAGAGTTGATGGGTTCACTTATGACTCATGAACTAAATATGGCTCAAGAAGAAGAAGAGCCAAGGAAGATGAAGATCATTACCTTCAAATCCACTGCACATTATGAAGAAAGCGATGAGTCAGATAAAGAAGAAGAAGATGAAGAAGAAAGTGATAAGGATGAGGACTTGGCACTTTTGACAAGAAAACTCAAAAAGTTCCTTATGGAGAAAACATGAAGAAGAAAGAGAATGAAGAAAAAAGAAAATCACTAGCAAGCGACCTAAAAGAGAAAGAAAAGAGCTATGCGAGGATTTTGGGGAGATAGTGACATGTCAAATTTGGACGAGGAAGAGGAGAATGCAAGTCTTTACCTCATGGCTTTGGAGGATGAGGTAAATCATGAAAACTCTTCCAATTTTACTTTGATGAATTATTTGATGCCTTCAATGAATTAATAGATAAATTCAATAAGTTAAAGCAGAAAAATGAAGAGCTCAAAAATCAAATCATAGCTTAATGAAAGAAAGGAATATTTTAGCAAATGAAAAGGAAGAATGGTTGAAATCTAAAAAATCATTGGCTAAAGAAAATGTTGAGCTAAAAGAAAAATGTGAAAGTATGAAACTCCTGCTAAAAGAAAATGAAAATCTTCTGAAAGAAAAGAAAGAATTTTTGGGAGACAATGAAAAATTAGGAAAGAGATTGAGGTTTGAAACCAATAGTTAAAAATTTATCCTTAATTTCAAAATCTTCAATTAATGATAAATAATAATGATAAGGCTATTTCAATAAATCTAGTTTTAATCCTTTAAGAAAACAGCAACATACTAGAAATATGATTATGAAAGCTTCATTTAAAAATCATTCTATCAAGTGTTTAAATGTAATCAAATTGGCCACAAAATTTTTGAATGTAACTTAAAAGAATTGGCCATATATTGGTTAAACAAATTTGCGTTCCAAAAAGAACCTTGACTATTAACTCCTATGGACCCAAGAAAGCTTGGGTATCAAAAATTATGAAATGATTTTGCAGGCACACCAAGGATCCAATGGAATGAAGAAAGAAATTTTTAAGGATGAATGCCTTGAAAATGAAATTGGATGGGTGATGACATTAGTAAAATCTAAACTTTTCTCATCATACCATCAATGTTTGCTTGATTGATTTTAATAATCTTTCTATGTGGTTTCATATTATAATTGCTTGATTGAAATATTTTTCATGCTTCGGTAGAATTAGTATAATAGATTGATTTTGGTGATGCACTTAAAATGATCACATTCTGTGGTTTAATGATTTATCTAATGCTAGAGTGTTGATCACTATGGCTTTTATTTTATGCATTACTGAATGTCTATGAGCTTAAATATTTTGAATTCAGCAAAATGTATTAGTCTGTCACATTATGCTTACTTGTGAAACTTAACTTAAAATTTGAATGGCTATACATGGATCACCTTGATTGCAAAATGATAAATTGAGCTAAATTTTGACATTCCCCTATAAATATTTAATTATTGAAATTCTCCTAAATTTGCATGATCTAAGTAAGTGGAGATAAGACATTCATAAAAGATTGTGTGCTAAGTATCTTGCATTGCATTTTAGACTAAACCCCTAAGGATTTGCAAAATCCCCCAGATGAACCAAAAATCATAGAACCTTTATCTAGTTTCCCCCTTTAATTAACTTTGTTTGATTTGAATTTTATACCCCTAAATTGATTGATTTTAATTTTTCCAAAATTGATCAGAATATCATCCTCAATTGTTGATTCGACCTCCAGTTAATTTTTCCTTCATATTTGATCAAATTTCCATGATTGAAACTCCTTGAATAATTTTTGTTTTGAGGAGTCGACCCCAGTTTTATTGGAGTCGAACCCTCTATAGGAGTCGACTCATTTTTAAATGGAGTCGATGCTTGTGTCAGGATAAGATCTTTAAACGATGGACCCGTGGCTCTATTTATCCATCATTTTCATTTTGTTCAAATCGAAACCCCTCCAAAACTCTTCCTCCTTCTCAATCTGAGCCATTTTCACTCGATTCACCCTCAATTTCTTGTGATATGGATCTCCATGGCTCCCACGAAGTGAACCACTCGAAGATTGAGGCATCCTCACATGGAGATGCCAAGCCCTAGCCATTCTCCTCTTCTGAGCCCTCCTCCCATCCGTGAACGCCGAAGCAAGCAGCATAACGACCCTGGACAATCATCTCAGTCGGCTTCTGTCCCTTCTTCGCCTCCAGTAGCTCCCTCTCCTCCATCGGTAACTCCCTCATGTTCCACCTCTTCATCCTGGGAAGTGTGCATGGGGAGAAACATAGATTTTGGAATTTTAGAGGCAGAAGGATTTGGATTTGGGCAAAAATTAAAATTTGGGTAGGAAATATCTGTGTTCTATCAAGGTTCTTACATATCCCAACCTAGTTAGGGAATTCTTTGCCAATTTAAAATCTGCACATAGAGTAATTGGAAGTAAAGTGAAAAATGTTCAATTTGCTTTGATGCTGAGTATCTGGCTAGGATTTTGAGAATGAGAGCTAAAGAGAGTAGAGATGACAAGTTGGATAGAAAATCCACTAGGCTTACAATTATTTTGGAAAGAGATGTTGACAATGAGATAGAGGAGGTGAGAGCGAGCCAGCTATGTACTAAGATGCGCCTCCTTCATCATATGACAAATCAAGTGTTCTTCCCAAAAATGGGTAGATTTGACTTTGTTTCTAGTAAAGATATCTGTTTTATGTATCATGTTATCCGTGAGATCCCTTTGAACCTTCCTGCCCTAATGATAAGAATGATGGAGGATGTTGCGAGCAGATCGAAGGCTTCACTACCCTATGGCATGGTTCTCACTTTCATTTTTAGGAGTATGGGTAGATTTTGAGGGGAAGATCTCGAGAGAGTTGCTGCACACTGACACCTATAATGCTCGATCACTGGATTTTCAGAAGATTGACTGATGTTGGATCGGAAGAGGAGATGATACTGATGAGGATGAGGCTTCTGAGGTAGTTCCTACAGCAAACATTCAGATGGAGGAGCCAGCAGCACCAGCAGCTCAAGCAGAGTAGACTAAGGCAGATCATCCAGAGGCATTAGATAGACCTTCTTTCAGACTAGACGAGGATGCATTGGTTGAGAGGATCCGCTCTAGGGTTATCAGTACTATCAGTACAAAGGTCGAGTGACTGATCACTCATCTGAGAGAGGAGGGAGATAGGATAGTCCAGTTGATCTCTACAACGAGAGCTGATAGCTGGGGCCAGCCATCTGGAGCCACCAGATCACTATCCCCATCTCAGCCTGGATCCAGTTCTTGAAGGAAGAAACTGTTTCTCCTCTGAAGACCCAAGCTGCATCTAAAATTTTTTTATTCATCTACATGATTAAGGATCAAATCCTTACCTGATTATAAACAGAACCAGAGATCAAATCTCAAATTATCTGATATAAACCTTCGCAGAGGCCTGGATGTGCAGACCCTCTACTTCGCATGCATGTCAGACGCCGTAGAAAGCAGGATGAACTCCAATCCAACTGCCTTCGCAACTCAAGCAATCAAGGGATGAGATGTACTGGTGTGACACCTCACACTAGCAGATGGGATGCCCAAGAGAAGAGGGGCGGCAACAAGGGGAGAGGCCAAAAGGGAAGAAAGAAACTCTCTCTCTTCTCACGCCTCTCTTTCTCTTTCTCTCTTCTCTCGATCTAACTTATTTTTCTATGCATCCATAGGTAGAGACCCTCTCTATTTATAGATGAATCTCATGACCCAATAAGTATAGGAGTCCTAACTCAAATCTGATTTGAATCAGTCCAACACTCATGAAAGAAGGATTCCTACATGAGATAGAATTGTTATCACATATGACAACCAATTTGCACCCACTCCCTTACCCACATGGGACACCCCAAATGAGCAAAGCTCTAGGTATTGGTCAGCCCATAATAGAGAGAAATTTTAATGCAAGTGGGAATACTCATATCTCATCAAAATGGATCCGATTCAAATTCAATTCAAAGTTGGTTTGAAATAATTTTGAAAGACTGTCAATCCTAAACTCTTTAGGATATTTGTACCAAGTCTAACTTAGATTTTAGATCCAATTAAACTAATTAATTCAGATCTAATCTAGAATTAATCAGTACTTAAATTCAATCTTTCATATGCTCCATAGATCATAGATCAGAAACTGTTCATCCCCGAGATCGAACCTGACCTCATGTGTAATGCTAGCTAGACATAGTCAACTCTTCAATCCCGTTTGTCCCATAACTTAATTTCAATCAAGTTAACTTATATATTTAATCAAGTCAGGTACTTCCAAATTGGACATATAAACATAGGCCAATTCTTCCTACTTGTTTAATTTGTGTGCGTGTCTCCATAGGTTCAAACACTAAGCTGTTAGCATAGGAACTAATTTCTGCACTAATCGAGATACCATCTAGCAATGATTTCCGACATCCAAATAGGCCGAAGTATTGCAAAAAAATATTTAAAACCCAATATATATGGTTACTGCATAA
>KE506375.1:24969-42393 GCA_000441515.1 Elaeis oleifera
GAAATTTTTTTAGAGATTCTTCTTTCATCAATCCCCACTCTTCTCTTTAAATCTTCTAACTTAATGTGGGTTTGGTATAGTATCTTTTTGAAGTTTATTCTCCTTATTATCTTTCTTTCTTTTTAAAGAAATATTTACATGTATAGTCGGTGCAATGTTCTAACCTCTTAAGCTTTCTAATTGGCTCTTATAACGAGCTTTAGGCCAGTGACTCTCAAACTAGTTGGCTTTAGGGCATTAGGTGTAAAATATCTCTAAGACTTACTGACTCAAGTCAAAAAGACTGCGAGTTAAAACTAACTATATAAGAGGTTTCTTCACATTCTCATCTTTTGACGCAAACAACAATGCTTACTTTGGTGAAGGGACCCGGTTACTTAGTGAGAAATACTAAAAATCTCTTTTTTTCATCAATGATTAAAGTGGACTTTTTGCATACCTTGACATTTTCACCCATACCTGCATAACGCAAATTTTTCATTGAGATAGGTAGGAAGAGGGTTCTAGAATCACTCTAAAATTTAGTTTGGTCTAAATTCTATCATTAGTTGGATGTTCTTAATAATTTTTTCCTCAATATCTCTAAAATTATCTAGATCGTTAATCACTCATTGATTAGGATGCTTAGTTAACTTCAAATCGAGACAAAGTTCAGATACACAAAACTAATTATTTCTAATCATACTTGAGGACTTAATTAAATTTATTATTCTCTTCCTAACTTAATTTTCATTATCCCCAATAGAAGAAAGAATCATAACAAAGCTAAAATAGAATGTAACAAGGAAGGACACCATCCGAGTTCGATGTGTGCAATGTTGATTGAAAGGTCCTTCATTGCTGGGCATGGTGTATTCTTGACTCCATTGATCATGGTGCTCCCCCAACTTAGCTAATTATCTTTCATAGAGATTCCTACAAATAAAAATTAAAAAATAATTACATATATTGGATTGCCTTCCAACAAGCACTAAGTTTAACGTCTTCAACCAGACTGTGTTCACTTATAGACTAGATCTTACAATTCAATTGAGTCAACTTGCTCATCATCTCTAATTTCATCCACATAATATTTCAATCATTGACCATTCACTTTAAAGGTGTTCCCTATTTAGGGTCTTTGATTTTAATTGCTCCATGAGGGAACACTTGAGTGACGACATATGGTCCATCCCAACATGAACGGAGTTTTTCAAGAAATAGTCGCGACCTTGAATTATAAAGCCACGCTTTTTGATTAAGTTTGAACATTTTTTATGAAATATATTTATCATGATAAGCCTTAGTTTGAGTCTTATAAATTAGTGAATTCTCGTATGCTTCATTGCATAGCTCTTCTAATTCATTTAATTATAGTTTTCTATTGCTACCTGTATTTTTTATGTTGAAATTGAATTACTTTATGGCTTAAAATACGTGGTGCTATAGTTCTACTGATAGATGATAAGATTTTTCAAAAATGAGCCGGTGAGGAGATATTCCTATTGATGTCCTGTATGCAGTGCAGTAGGCACATAATGCATCATCTAATTATCCAGACCAATCTTTTTTATCAGGCCTAATTATCTTCTTAAGAATTCATTTGATCTCCCTATTGGAGACTTTCACTTGGCTGCTAGTTTGGGGTTGATATAGTGTGGCAACTTTGTGAGTGATTATATATTTCTTCATTAAATTTTCAAAGTATCTATTTATGAAGTGTGCACCTCTGTCACTAATAATGGCTCTTGGGCAACCAAATCAACTTAAGATGTTTGTTGGATGAATTTGATTACCATCTTGTGATCATTCATTCTGATTGCCATAGCCTCAACGCATTTAGATATGTGATTTACCACAACCAAATGTATTGTATCCATTAGATGGAGGAAAGAGACCCATAAAATCGATTCTCCAAATATTAAAACTTTCATGACTAAGATGGGCTATAGGGGCATCATGTTGTTTAAAATGTTCCCCATCTGCTAACTGCGTAAGCACTCAAGATACAATTTATGTGCATCCTTAAACAATGTTAGCCAAAAAACTCACTTTGTAACACTTTCGTGGCCGTTCTCTTCCCATTGAAATATCCCCCGCATGCATGAGTGGCAAAAGGTAAGCATACTTTGATACTCATTCTCAGGGACACAGCATCGAATCACTTAGTCAGGGCAATATTTGAACAATTCGGATTCCTCCCAATTATAATGTTTGACCTGTGAGAAGAATCGATCCTTCTCCTATTTTGTCCAATGGAGAGGAACTTACCCTATTGCCAAGTAGTTAATGATGTGGGCAAACTATAGAATTTGATCAAAAGAGATTACAAAAAGTTGTTCATCAGAAATTCTTTTGATCTCATCTGTACCCATCGTATGATCAACTAAGATTCTAGAAATGTGATCAGCAACCATATTTTTGAAACTCTTCTTATCTCAAATTTTTAGATCAATTTCTTGAAGCAGAAGGATCCATCTGATCAATCACGGTTTAGTATCTTTCTTTGAGAACAGATATTTCAGAGCCGCATGATCAGAATATACTAGAATCTTAGACCCTAACATATATGAACAAAATTTTTCAAAAGCAAATACTATAGCTAGTAGCTCTTTTTCATTGTAGTGTAGTTCAATTGGGCATTGGATAAAGTCTTACTAGCGTAATAGATCACATATGGCTCTTTGTTGATTCTTTGACCTAAGATGGACCCTATTGCGAAATTGGAAGCATCACATATGATTTCAAATGGAAAAGACTAATCAGGGGGTTTTATTATGGGTGCTGTTATCAAGATTGTTCATAACGTGTGGAAGACTTGTAGACATTCTTCATTAAAGACAAATGGTGTGTCTTTGGCTAGCAGATTGCATAAGAAACTCGATATTTTGCTAAAATCTTTAATGAAGCGTTTGTAAAATCCAGCGTGACCTAGGAAGGATTGTATTTGTCGAATCGAAGTGGGGGTGGTAGTTTTGAGATGACCTCAATTTTGGCTTTGTCTACCTCAATCTCCCTTTCGAAAATAATATGTCCTAATATGATTCTTTTTCGAACCATAAAATGGCTCTTTTCCCAACTTAAAATCAGGTTTGTTTCTGTGCAGTGCTTAAAAATTTTGAAGAGGTTATGGAGATAATCTTCAAAGGTGGTTCCAAATACAGAGAAATCATCCATGAAAATTTTGAGATATTTGTCTACCATATTTGAGAAAATGGCCAAGATGCATCATTGAAATGTAGCAGGTGCATTGCAGAGCCTGAACGGCTTACATCAAAAAGCGAAAGTGCTATAGGGCAAGTGAAGGTGGTCTTCTCTTGATCATCTGAGAATATAGATATCTGATTATAGCCCGAATAATCATCTAGGAAACAGAAAAAATATTGATCCACTAGTCGTTCTAAGATTTCGTCAACGAAGGGTAATGAAAAATTATCCTTCCTAATAACGGTGTTTAGTTTCTATAGTCAATGCATACTCGCCAACTAGATGGTGTGCGAGTGGGAAGCAATTCAGCTTCTTCATTCTCCACCATAGTAATACCTGATTTCTTAGGTACTACTTGGGTAGGGCTGACCCATTTACTGTCGGATATGGGATAGATGATTCCAGCATCTAACCACTTTATCACCTCTTTCTTCACTACTTCCCACATGTTTGGGTTCAATCTTCTCTGCATGTCTCAATGGAGTTTGGCATCTGCCTCATAATGAATGTGGTGAACATAGATGGAGGGGTCAATTCCTTTAGATCGATAATGGACCAGTCGATAGCCTCTTTATTTTCTTCAGAACACCAACCAATTGTGCTTTTTGATCGAGGGTCAAGTCTACTGCAATGATCACCAGAAGGATGTCATTAGGTTCTAGAAATGCATACTTGAGTGTGATTGGAAGTGGCTTTAATTCTAGTGCAAGTAGTGATTCTAATGATGCGGCTGTGGGTGTATTAGCTAATGTAGATAATGGCTCATACTTGATTGTCTAAGGGGAGTAGTTTTAACATTTGATGTATCAACTAGAGTATTTACATCTTCACTACCTCCCTCCATATCATAGTCATCCACTCCAAAGTACGTCAAGTGGGTGTCTCGGGAATCATGTGCAAAAATCATTGATGTTGCTTCCTCTATGATTTTCTCGAATGTATCTATCTCGAAGCAATTATCCATTGATGGTCCTTGGGAAGCACTGAACATATTCAGTCTCAGTTTCTTATTCTCAAATGATATGTCCATGACTCCTGTCCTACAATTGATGCACACATTTGCCGTAGCTAGGAAGGGTCTGCCTAAGATAATGAGAATTTATCTTGTATTGTCACTCAGTTCCATGTCAAGGACTAAAAAATTAATTAAAAAATAGAACTCATCTACCTTAACCAAAACATCCTCAATCATCCCACGTGGTGTCTTAATTGATCTATCAGCTAACTGTAAAGTGATCGATGTGAGTTTCAGCTCTTCGTACCCAAAAAGTTTATATACCGAGCTAGGTAAAAGGTTCACACTAGCCTTTAGATCCAGGAGAGCTTGTTCGATGTGAAAGTCCCCTATAATGCAAAAAATGGTAGGGGCATTTGGATCTTTAAGCTTTAGAGGGATAACGTACTAGAAGACAGAGCTAGCTTATTCGGTGAGGCATACTTTCTTAGAAAGTTGTGATCAATATTTATATTTTTGGGTGCATAATTTTTTTAAAAATTTGCATAAGCTGGGACCTGTTTGATTGCATCTAGAAGGGAGAGATCAATTTGGACTTGCTTAATAATTCCAACATCTCATCGAGTCTATCTCCCTTCTTATTCGCAGGAGTAGGAGCTTTTAGGGCATTCAAAAATATGACTTTAGGCAAGTAAGATGATTCTGGTGTAGTTGGTTCATTCTCTACTTTTGGGTCCTCTTTATTCTTGGGTGATTCGGGCTTGATCAGAGGTCTAGGGTTGGTCTCATTGGTTTTACTCATGTGTTCAATGACCTTCCCACTTCTGAGAGTCATGATTGATTTGGCATATTCAGAAAAGGTTTCTAGAGTATTAGAGCTCTCAACCATAAATTTTTCTCTTGGGTTGTTCTCAGGTTGGCTAGGTAATTTTTTTCTTCCCTCCTATTTAATACAGTTGCTAGTTGACCTATTTGGGTCTCTAGCTTAGCAATGGATTGCATATAGGAGTTAAGAGTTTGGGTGTTAACTTCTAATCATTCTAGCACTTTCAAAACCTTCTCCTCAAAAGCTGGACTGTAACCAGTGGTAGATGGTTGAGGAGCATTTTGGAACTGATGGTATGGTCCATGTCTATATGTCGAGTCCTGATAGTTGCATTTAGGTATAGTAGGGCCAACCATTGACTGTGGTCTCTAAAAAAATTTGGGTAGTTTCTTCAATTGAGATTATAAGTGTTCGAGTATGGATCATTTTTTGGTCTACGAGCTTGTTGGGTTTGAGCTTGCTAGACCTACTCATGCACAAACTCAAAAAATTGAGGTGTGGTTGGGCACTCACTAACAAAATGGGTCGGGCTTGCATACAATGTACAAACATCTTGGACTGGGTTAGATGGAATCAGAGAGTGTCCAATATTTAGAAGACAGTCTAATTTTTGGGACAACTCATCTACCTTACTGTGGATATCCATAACATTTTCAATTTGATAGATTCCACCTCTTTCTATTGAGATATAGGTTGTTCTCTAGAGGTGGCAGACATGTGATGCAGGAAGTTTTCATTAAGTGTTTCAAAGAGCTGCCCAGCCTCATCCTTACTCTTTAGCATGAATGTCCCATCACATGATGTATCGATCATTTATCGATGTTTTTCTGATAGACCATCGTAGAAACACTGAACAAGTTGCCATTTGGGGATAACGTGGTGGGGGCATTTATGAATGAGGTCCGTTAACCTTTCCCATGTCTCGTGAAAAAGTTCACCATCCAATTAGAAAAACTAGTGATGATTTTTCTAATTTGATTTGTTTTTTCAATTGAAAATTTTTTTTGATGAACTCTCTCTAAAGATGGTCCTAGGTTGAAATGATTATGGAATCTAAAGAGTTTAACCAAAGCTTGGCTTTGTCCTTAAGTGAAAAAGAGAATAGTTTCAACTTTAGGGCATCATCCGAGAAGTTTTGGATTTTTACTGTTGAGTATATCTCAAAAAATTCATCCAAATATTTGTATGAATCTTCATTCGATAGTCCATAGAATGATGGCAGCATTTGAATAATACTGGACTTGATTTCATATTGTACCATCTCCATAGGAGGAGGTTGGATACATGGCGAGTAGGTGTAAGATGAGGAAGTAAAATACTTCCTCAATTGTCGTGGTGGGTCAGTCTTTTATTTTGGATCCATAGTTTTTTTGATTCAGTTTGATCGAATCATTCTTTCTAGCTCTAGATCTAGTGGGTGTAAATCAGGTTGTAATGATCGATGTCCTAGCATGTACCCAAAAGATCTCATCGAGTTTTAATTTCAATAATTTTTTTTTGGAAAGAGAAGAAGAGAAAAGAGGGAGAGAGAAAAGAGTTCTAAAGAAAAGAATCTAAAGAGTTCTAAGGCTAAGAAGAGAGAGAAGAATTAATTAGGCTTGATGTTTTAGTTAACAATCAAGTGGTTCAATCAATCCTGACTATGGATTATCCTAGATCTAGATAGCTCCTAATTGACAAGGTCACTTTCAAACACTCCAAGTAGCAGACTAGCCATTCAACTGGTCAGGTAAGTATAAGGTTGGTGGAGTGCCTCCGTTGCTTTTCTTAGACACCAACTAAATTGATCAGATAAGCGAACGGAATCAATTAATGAACTGTCATCCTTCAGGACGTAATCTCTGAACCACTTTTCTAGACACCAGTTAAACTGACTAATCTGAATCCAGTCCAACCTTTAGTGTCCTACTAAGCTCGAGAGTTCTTAGGGGTCAATATCTAATCAATTTTAAATTAGAGGTTTAGGTCAATGCAATTGCAGGATGGTGGTTTGTGGGCCAAGAAAGGGTGATGAAATTCCCACCTTATGTTGATTAGGATTTTGCCCTTAAGATTTTTATGAAAATATGCAACATAAAAGTAAAGATGTCCAAACATGTTAAGTAGCTTTTAAGATTTAATTAGTTTATTTATATTAGTCAAGTATTATGTGGTGTCTTTGTATTTTTATATATTATGTTATCTTTAAGCAAGAAGGAATAAGAGGTAAGTTTCAAATTAGATTAATTAGATATGAGAAGATCTAGTGAGTCTAACTAAATGAAAAGTAAATAATTCTAAGATTAAAAGATAAGTAGGTAGCCTACAAATAATGTGACAAATCAAATTTACTTTTAGGGTAATAAATTATTTTAAGCTATAGAATATAGTAAATCACTAGGCTATAGAAAGTAAAAAATTTTTATGCATGTAAATAAAATAATCTAGCGAGAGGGCAGTAAATATACCATATATGAAAAGCAATATAAGATAGATATTTTAAAAGAGTAAATAGAAGGTGATTAAATAATTAAAGTAATTAATTAACAATAAAGAGTAAATTACCAATCAGTAAAATAAAGTATGAAAATAAGAGTGCAAAAAAGTAATCAACTAGGAAATAAAGTAATAAATATTTTTTTTAATTTTTTTCAAACAATCACACCAAGATCTCTGACAACGGCGTCAAAATTTGATGCGTATCATAGCATACCAAAATTAACTCTACTCACTATTATGTAGATAGAATGAGTCGAGATCGTATCCATAAAGATCTTAAGCTAAATATTATAAAATATAAATAAAAAATAATAGATTGTAAGAAACTAAGAATGAATATGGAGATTATAATAAAATATTTTTATTGATCAAATAAAGAAGCATACATAATGGAAAAGAAATAAAAGTTTGATACAAGACAACTAAACTAAGTTAAACTTCTTGCTACGCTCGATAGTGGATGTGCCTCCTTGAATCTTTCATCTTTCTCCGTACAGACAGTGACAGGATGGCTGGAAAGCTTGGTACAGAAACTCCAAGGAAGAATGGTAAATGAAGTATAGGAATATGGAAAAGAAAGGTAGCGGCACTAGGATTAGGATCTCTCTTAGATTTCTTGGGATGTGGAGAAGGGATCTATAGAGGAATATGGTGATGGGTTAGGAAGAAGAAGATAGATTGCTAGGGTTAGTACCTCTCCTAGACTTATGGAGAAGAGAAAGAAGGAGAGAGAGAGAAGCTTGAAGAGAACTTAGGGTTGGCTTGATTGGAGAAGATGGAGGCCTTGGGATTCTATTTACAAAATGGAGAGTGGCTGATTTCTCATGAATAGGGTCACAAGAGAATTTAGGGTTCATAAAGAAAGGTGGGAACATGAATAAGGATCCTTAGATCAAGCCTTTTGCTTCTTCTCCGTTGATCAATAAGTCGTGTTCACACTTGGTCTTCATTTAGAGTGATCTTTTAATCTGAACCCTTGATATTTAAATCATGTTCACACTTAGATTCTATTTATCTTCTAATTTGTGCCCTTGATTGGAGAGGTTGCTTCTTGATCCTTGATCTTTAAGTCATGTTCACACTGGAATGAGAGCTAGTTGCCTGGTTCACTCAAATTTGATCCGATTTGAGTCTAATTTGATTTGTATGAACCCAAACTCGTAATTACCTGCAAAATAGATTAAATAGCTTCAAATTTTTAATAATAAAGTATAATTAAATAGAATTATATACCTCTAGTTGCTTAATTCAAGTGTTCATCAGTGTCTAAGAAATCGTGTGCAAAAGTCATTGATGTTGCTTCCTCTATGATATCCTCAAATGTATCTATTTTGAAGCAACTATCCATTAATGGTCCCTAAGATGCACCAAACACATTTAGTCTCAGTTTCTTATTCTCAAATGATACATCCATGACTCCTGTCCTACAGTTGATACATGCGATTGTCGTAGCTCAGAAGGGTCTGCTTAAGATAGTGAGAATTTGCCTCGGGTTGCCACATAGTTTCATGTCCAGAACTACAAAATCAACTGAAAATAAAACTCATCTACCTTGACCAAAACATCCTCGAGCATCCCACGTAGTGTCTAAATTGATCTATCAGCTAACTGCAAGGTGACCAACGTGGGTTTCAGGTCTTCGAACCCAAAGAGTTCATATACTGAGCTAGGTAAAAGGTTCACACTTGCCTCTAGATCTAGGAGAGCTTGTTTGATATGAAAGTCCCCTATAATACAAGAAATGGTAGGGCACCTGAATCTTTAAGCTTTAGAGGGATAGCGTGCTGAAAGATAGAGCTAGCCTATTCAGTGAGGCATACTTTATTCGAGATTTACGTTTCTGGGTGCATAATTTCTTCAAAAATTTTACATATGCTGGGACCTGTTTGATTGCATCTAAAAGGGAAGATTAATTTGGACTTGTTTAAATAATTTCAACATCTCGTTTAGTTTCCCTCCCTTCCTATCCACAGGAATTGGGACTTTTAGGGCACTCAAAAAATGGGGCTTTGGGCAGGTAGGGTGGTACATGCATTGTTGGTTCATCCCCTACTTTTAGGTCCTCATCATCCCTCTTCTTGCTTTATTTGGGGTTGGTCAAATGTTTGGGGTTTGTCTCATTGGTTTTGCTTGTTTGTTTGATGACCTTCCCATTCTTGAGAGTCATGATTGATTTGGCATGTCCAGAGAAGGTTTCGGGGGTATTGGAGCTTTTAGCCATGAATTGCCCACTCGGGTTGATTTTAGGTTGGCTAGGTAATTTTCCTCCTTTCCTTCTACTGAATGCGATCGCTAGTTGACCAATTTGGATCTCTAGCTTAGTGATAGATTGCTTGTGGGAGTAAAGGGTCTGAGTGTTGATTTTGATTCATTCTAGTGCTTTCAAGACTTTCTCCTTAAAGTTTGAATCATAAGCTATGATGGATGGTTGCGGGGCATTTTGGTAGTATGGTCCTTGCCTATATGTCTGGTCCTGATAGTTGGGTCTAGATGTTGTAGGGCCAATCTCGGGTTGTGGTTTGCAGAAAAATTTGGATGGTTTCTCCAATCGGGGTTATATGTGTTCGAATATAGATCTTTTCATGATCTATGAGTTGGTTGGGCTTGAGCTTACTGGACTTGCTCATATATAAACTCAAAAAATTGGGATGCAACTGGGCATTCAGCAACAGAGTGGGCGGGACTCGAGCAAATCAAACAAGTATCTTGTGCTTGTGTGGATGGAAAGGAGGTAGTGTAACCAACTTGCAGTATTCAATTGAGTTTCTGAGAAATTATTTCATCCACCCTGCTATGGATGTTTATCGATTGACCAACTTCATACAACCCATCTCTTTTGGGTCTTGATATGGGAGCTTCCCTAGACATATAATGCAATGACTTCTCACTTAGGGTTTCAAAAAGCTGTCAGGCCTTATGATCACTTTTAAGCATAAACATCCCACCACAAGACAAGTCAACCATTTGTCTGTGCTTTTTCATTAAACTGTCATAAAAGCACCAGACAAGTTGTCATTTGGGAATAGCATGGTGAGGATATTTTTGGATGAGGTCTTTGAACCTCTCCTAGGTCTCAACATCTCCCCCTCTATTTGGAAAAAAATGGTTATGGATTTTCTAATTTGATTTGTTTCTCTTATAGAAAAATACTTCTTGAGAAATTCTCATTGAAGCTGGTCCCAGGTTGAAAGGGTGATCGAGTTTAAGGAGTTTAGCCAGTATTTGGCTTTATCCCTAAGCAAGAAAGGGAATAATTTCAATCGAAGGGCATCATCGGAGAAACTTTGGATTTTTACTATAAAGAATATATCAAGAAATTCATCCAAGTATTTATATGAATCCTTGTTCGACAGTCCACAGAATGATGGCAGCATTTGAATAATGCTAGACCTGATTTCATATCATGCCACCTCCATGGGAGGAGGCTGGATACATGGTGAGTAAGTGAAAGATGAAGGAGTAAAGTACTCCCTCAATTATCGTGGTGGGTCAGTCTCCTGATTTCGATCCATATTCCTGGGTCTATTGGTTCTAAGGGTTCTTTTAATTTCAGGATCTAACGATTGAATCTTAGGTTGCAATGAGTGACACTCGAGCATAAACCTTACAATTTATACCTTAGAGCAAACACAAATAATTTCAATCTTTTTAAAATTTTTAATTTAGTTATTAATAAAAAAAGGATGAAAGAAATTCTACAGATGAGAGCCTATTGAGTCCTAAATCTAAGAAGTAGATGCAAAAATTTAAGTTAGGTTAGATATTTTAGTTAGCAATCAAGTGGATCAATCAATCTTAGCTACAGGTTGTCCTAGTTCTAGATAGCTCCTAACTGTCAAGGTCACCTTCGAGCACTTCAAATAAAGACTAGACACTCAACTAGCTAGATAAGTGTAAGGTTGGTGGAGGTCCTCCTGTTGCTTTCCTTGGACACCAATTAAAATTGGCTAAGTGAACAGAACCAATTAATAAACCACCTTCCTTTGGAATGTAATCCCTAATCTACTTTTCTAGACACTAGTTAAACTGACCAATCTTAACCTGATCCAACTCTTAGGGTTCCTTGTCCTATTAAGCTCGAGAGTCCTTAGGGGCCAACGTCTAATTAATTTAATTAAGAGGCTTAGGTTAATGTGAATGTAAGATGGTGTTTGTGGGCCAAGAGAGGGTGATGAAATCTCCACTTATGTTGTTTATGGGTTATGCCTTAAGATATTTATGAAAATATGTAATGCGAAAAGAGAGGATGTCCAATACAAGTAAGAAGCTTTTAAGATTTAATTAGTTCTCTATTTTAGTTAAGTGTTATGTGATATCTTTGTTTCTTTTATGTTATATTATGTAAAGCAAGAAGAATAAAATATAGTTTTAAATTAGATTAATTTGATGTGAGAAGATCTAGAGAGTCTAAAAAACTAAATTAAGTTAGGACTATAAGGCAGCTAGATATCATACAATTAAAGTAAACAATCAAATCTACTATTCAAGGTAGTCAATTAAAAGACAAAATATTTTTTTATAAATTGTTAGAAAGGTAGTAAATTATTCTAAAAATAAAAGGTAAGTCTAAAATAGACAAGAAGTCAAATCTATATAAAGGTAAAAATTATATTACTAGAAAGACAGTAAAGCAATCTAAAGCAAGAATAAAGATCTAGAAATAGTAAATATATTTTTTTATATTTTATAGATTTTTAATTTTTTTCAAAACAATCATGCTAAGACCTTCGACAACGGTATCAAAATTTGATGCATGTCGTAGCACACCAAAATTGATCCTACTCATTTACTATATAGATAGGGTGAGTCGGGATCGTATCTGTAGGGATCTTAGTCGATTGTTTCGAAAATGCAAAAAAAATAATAGATTGAAAGAAACTAATGAAGAGACAAGAGCATTGCAATAAAAAGACTTTTCATTAATCAAATAAAGCTTACACAAAAGAAAAGAGAAAGTTACGATACAGGATAATCAATTTTAAGTTGAATCTTCTAGCTGCACCCAATGGTGGATGTACCTTCTTGAATCCTTTGTCTTCTTTCGTACAGATAGTGGCAGGATGGCTGGAAGACTTGGTCTAGAAACTTCAAAAAGAAAGATTAATGAAAGTACGAGAATATAGAAAAAATGATAGCGGCACTAGGATTAGGATCTCTCCTAGATTTGATGGAAGGCATACTGGGGTTAGTACCTCCCCTAGACTTATGGAGAAGAAAGAAAGAGGAAGAGAGAGAGGAGCAGGTTGAAGAGAAACTTTAGGCTTTGGCTTAATGCCAAAGAGGAGGGGATGAGGCTCTATTTATAAAGTGGGAGGTAGGGCTTTATGTTATAGTTGTGAAATAAGGAAAGGCAAGAAGGAGCGACATGAGTGTTGAAAGGAGGCTAAGGTTTTTTGTCATGTAATAAAGAAAGGATTTGCGGCATGCATGAAATAGCATGAAGGGCGAAGGGTGCATGAATGCTTTTCTTGCATGAGGAATCTTTAGCATGGAGAAATGTTGGTTGGGGCGGCATACAAAAAGAGCTTTGGATGAGGTGGAGTCTTCTCTTCTAGGGTTTTATTGAGTGATGCCTTGATAGCCCTTGGATCGAGAGGATTTGCTTCTTAGCCCTTGATTTTTAAATCATGTTCACACTTGATTTCATATATCTTCTAATCTAGGCCCTTGATTAGAGAGGTTGCTTCATGACCCTTGATCTTTAAGTCACGTTCACACTGGAATAGGAGCTGATCATCTAATTCACTCAAATTTGATCCGATTTAAGTCCAATTTGAATTGTATGAACCCAAACTCCCAATCACCTGTAAAATAAACTAGTAAGCATCAAATTCTGAATAAATAATGAATAATTAAATAGAATTATGTACCTCTAGTGACTTAATTTAAATATTCATCATAAATCTAGATGCAAGTTGACCTAATTTGATTAGACTTCTTTTGATTGATTAAGATCCAAAATGAGCGAACCCGAGTTCAGCAATTAGAATCTTTTCTAATTAGTGATGAAATTAAACTTTTAATTTGATCAAACCTACAAGTCAAGATTAATATCTAGCAATATATCATGACTATCCAGAAGATGTAGAATTTAGTAGAAATATCAAATATATCCTTCAGTGACAAGTTACCGTGTAATTCAATCCTTCGATCATCCCTACATATCAAATATGTTTATAAGTATGAAATTATATCAAACTCAAATACATACTCATATCGATTCTCTATCAATCCGTGATGACTCCAATGATGAAGCATTAGAAATTCTTTCTAATCTCCAACCTGCTTTTGGTCAAAAGATTTTTCTGAGTCATCTAGAGGTGAGAATTCACAAGATGCCATTTCTTCTTACTAAGAGTGATCGATTCCTTATTGATCAACTTGTAATCTTCATACACAATCTACCATATCCAGAACATCCTGTACATATCTTAATGCCATGCTTGGGTATAACTAAAATATGGGTTCATATGCATAAGATTCCATGATGATCTCAGGTCTAAGGATCACTGGCACAACTCCCACTTAGAAATTATCTTTAATATGCAAGTAAGGCTCCATAAGATATTCTCTATTGGTAAGTCAATTTAGTGAACTTATTCCCTAATGAGCACCCACATCCTTGTATTAGTGTCTTACACAAGTGGTTTGTGAAATCAGCCACCTTTCCATTGAGCATACATAGGATGTGCCAGTCTATCCAGAATATTAATCTCCAACTTAATATTTCCACGACTAAGAATATTTAGGATTAGGATTTTTGAATTTTAGGTTTCACAGACATGAACTCTTTATGATCTTAAAATCATTATTCTAATCCATGGGTTCATCATAATCTTAAACATAGTAAGATGTAGCTAAAATGATGAATCAATACCTCATTTTATTATCAAATGAAAATATCATTACATGAGTTGGAAGTTTACAAGAAAATCCCATCGCATCATTTATACGATTGGCTTGTAAGGCACTATTCTTTCAAATTTCTTAAAGACTTATGTACAAAGAAGAAGACCACCAATGTGCCCAAGAAAGTCTTCTTGACAGCTAGTGTGATCTCATACCTTTCGAGCTATGTGCCGCTTAAATACAAAGATCCAGGGTCTCTTATAATTTCATGTGTCATTGGGGAAACCACCATCAATAAGGATTTGTTGGACTTACAGGGTAGTGTGAATATATTGCCATATTCAGTATATGAATAGTTAGGGTTAGGAGAATTAAAACCGACTGGGATTACCCTACAATTGGTAGATCGATCTGTTAAGGTCCCAAAAGGAGTCATAGAAGATGTGTTAATCTAGAACAGTAATTTCATTTACCCCATGGAGTTTGTGATCTTAGAGACTGAATTTGTGTCAAACCCTAAAGGTCACATCCCGATTATCTTAGGTAGACCATTTTTAGCTACCTCTAATGCCTAAATCAACTGCCATAATGGACTCATGAATCTCTCTATTGGAAACATGTCCATTGACCTCAATATTTTCAATCTAGGCAATGAAATGGACTAACCTGTGGATGTGCACCTAATTCAAGATAACATTTATGAACCTATTTATCTCAGTGATGAAGATTTTGATTTCAATCTCTGATTTAATCAAGAATCTGAAAATATTTATGAAGTATCCACAACTAGTGACCAGGGAACTCAACCAAGATGGGAACCACCAATTGAGCCACTCATGATAATGGTTGAACCATTATCCAAGCCATCAATTGAGGAAGCACCTAAGTTGGACCTTAAATCACTTCCTAATCATCTTAAATATGCATATCTGGGTCCATTAGAAATTTTGCTCGTATTAATTACATCGGATCTTCATCCGACCCAAGAGAAAGAACTGTTAGCTATCCTTAAAGAAAATCAAGAAGCTATAGGTTGGACCATGACAGACATTAAGGGGATTAGCCCTTCAATTATCCAACACAGGATTCAACTTTGGGAAGAAGCGAAGCCTGTTGAGAACCCTAAAGGAGGCTTAACCCAGCCATGAAGGAGATAGTCAAGAAAGAGATCCTTAAGTTGCTTGATAATGGAATCATCTACCCATCTCAGATAGTTCGTGGGTAAGCTCGGAGCAAGTAGTATCAAAAAAGTCAGGGACAATCGTAGTCCAAAATGAAGCAAATAAGCTTGTTCCAATAAGGATCCAAACTAGATGGGCAATCTATATTGCTTATAGAAAATTGAATGTGGCCATAAGAAAGGATCACTTTTCTCTGCCCTTTATTAATAAAATGTTGGAGAGATTAGCCGGACGTAAGTTCTATTATTTCTTGATGGATACTTCGGCTATAACCAGATTCCATAGCTCTAGAAGATCAAGAAAACTACATTCACCTATCCATTTCGAACCTTTGCCTATAGATGTATGCACTTTGGGTTGTATAATGCACCATCTACTTTCCAAAGGTGCATCATTAATATTTTTTCTAATATGGTTGAGCAATTTCTAGAAATCTTCAAAGATGATTTTTTATTTTTGGCTCTACTTTCTTCAAATGCCTTCATCACTTGAGACTAGTCTTAGAAAGGTGCAAGAAAAAATACTTAGTTCTTAATTAGAAAAAATACTAATTCATGGTCAAAGAAGGCATAGTTCTTGGCCATGTTGTTTCAAAGAAGAGAATTGAAGTGGATTAAGCCAAAGTAGATCTAATTGTAAATCTTCTACCTGTAGGGTTAAATGAGCATAGTGGAAGCAGAATGGATTTCAAAATTTTGTATAATAAAACTCCAAACTATCGAACCCTAATCCCAAGAACCCTTGATGATAAACATCACTTTCATATATTTGCATAATATTATAGTAGGTATAGAAGAATACCTATCATGCTATATCCTAAATTCCGACAGAGTTTTCAGTAGGCATCCAAATGTTTTCCTCCAATGTTGATCCATATGGGAGATGATTCAAGACTCTTGCTCCTTAATTTGGTCCCTCCTATAGAATTTTTTCTCAAAGAATTGCTTCAGGCAGCACAACACCTGGCTTCCTTCCTCCTCTCTTGGCTTCTCTCTCTCTACCTTTTTTTCTCCTTGTCTCATCTAATTCTCTTTCTAGACCCTTGTCCTAAAATAAAACTTGTCATTACTATTTTGAACTTGTCTTAACAAGGTAGGAAGAGAGTTATTGGGATAATAGAGAGAGTGTGTAAGAAGAAGAGATCGGATTAGTGAATAAGAAACCCAGCACGCCACCCTGTTTATAGTTGGCATGCAGATGCCTTCCGCACCATCTCATGCCCCATCCAAGGGATTTCTCATACCTTTCCACAACATCTCATGCCCATCTTCCTTATCTCATGCCCATCAAAAAATCCAGGACAAGTGGCATGCGTCGGGAATTAAACGAAGAGACGCTTCGTACAGAAGGACTCTTTAGAAAAAAAATTTCGATGTTTTTCGAAGTGTCGTAAAGTTTTTTAAGAGCACGCACTCTATCCAACGAAAAGAGTTTCATCTGATGGCCATCTAATAGCTAAAAAAAGTGGCACCTAATCAGATTAGGCATGGAGGATTTAAGATACCTTAACCACTTGGACTCTGAGTCCAAGTGGCGCCAAGGATAAAGAGGCAGCATGGGTTCAAGCTTATCCATTTTCCCAATGACCAAAGATAATTAAGAGACAGAAAGACTCTTCTATGCCTCTTAGTTATCTGAAGTCCACTCCCAAAATAAATTAGCAAGGAACTAAATGGATAAGGATGAGGAAGGGATGCCTCATCTTATGGAGCGCCATTTGGTCTTTAGCGCACAAGGAAATCCCACACGCCAAGAGAGATAATCTTTGGTGCATGGGTTTTAGATTAAATGATGCCAAACCCCTTGACCCAACCAGCCAAGGGTCTATCCAATCCAAATAATTTAAAAGTCGAGTCCAATCAGGTTTAATTAGCCAAATTAGGAACCAAATTGAATCCAATTCGAACATTGGAGCTAGGATTTGCAACACGTGCTACCATGTTCATCCT
>KE506375.1:98254-117104 GCA_000441515.1 Elaeis oleifera
TTCTTCAGTCGTCCACTGGACTGCTTCAAATGCTCTTCGGGCTCCACTATCAGCTGACCTTTCACCGCGATCGACCGATCTCTGAATCTCTTCAGACTTCTTCCAGCCATGATCAACTCTAATACGAATTTCTTTCGGACTTTGTCAACGATCGAACTTCTCCAACAATAAATTCTACGACGATCGGACTCCATCCAGGTCTCTACGGCGATCGACTGCCTTCTGAACTTCACCCGAGCTCCTGCGCGAGCCGGACCTCTACCCCGAACTTGGATTGCAGGTGGGGCTTCATCCGAACTCCTACAAAGGCCCGACCCCGTCCGAACTTCTACAATGAACAGGCTCCACTAGCAGGATCCCTACTCCGAACTCCTACCACAAGCGGTCTACTCCGAACTCCTACCGCAAGCGGTCTACTCCGAGCTCCTACCGCAAGCGGTCTACTCCGAACTCCTACCACAAGCAGTCTACTTCGAACTTCTACTACGAGCGGCTCATTCCAGATCTCCACTGTAAGCGAATTCCATCCGAGCTTCTATTGTAAATAAATTTCTTCCGGACTTCTGCTACAGGCGAACTCCAGCCGAACTTCTTCAATAAGTGGCCCCCATCTGGACTTCTACAAGAATCGGACTCCGCCTAAACCTTCGTAGCGAATGGATCCCGGATGAACTCCTACAACGAACGGTCTCCAGTAACTAGATCTCCACAATGGCCAACCGTCTTCGGTGTCTGTCGTGCCTCCCCAGCCATCAATCTCCAATAGTGTCAGCCAAACTTCAACAATGCCAATCCTTCAGACTCCTCCAGCAGATGAACCTCTACAATTCCATCTGAAGTCCACTACCAGTTAACCCTCTACTGGATTCTTCATGAAGCTGGACTTCACCAACAGAAAATCTTCGTCCGAGCTCGTACAGCAAATGACATCCGCCTGCAGCATCAGCGCCCAAGGCACCCAACAATCGTAGGCCCGTCAGCAACTTCAGAAACATCCGAGCCTCACTTAAACAGAAAGTCACCCCGCTCCACCAGATACCTCAATCGAGCTTCAGCCGACAGGTCCGAACTCCTTTGTAAGTCACAGTAATGGCCACTACTCTGCTCCACTTCCTATAACGGATCCCACGCAGCTCCACCACTCTCTGGCAAGTCATGACAATGGACATCACTGCACTCTTCATAACAGAGTCCACGTGGCTCTGAACGACCCCTAACACCACTACTCTCCGTAACAAACTCCGCGTGGCCCCGAACGGCCCACTATCAAGTGGTTACAGACATCACTGTCAATCAGTTATGCCCTCCATCTATAAAAGGAGACCCCCAGATACGTTCTTCTCTAAGCTCAAAACTCTATCTCGAAACTCTGCTAAAATTTTTATTCAAGCACTCCATTTCTGTTGGGGCAGAGTACTGACTTGAGCATCGGAGGGTCTTACCGGAGCACCCCCAACTCTGGTTTAGACTTCTTTGCAGGTCCCGATGGTGACCGCGGCTCCCTCGACTCCAGCTTCTCCGGCACTAGCAGAATTTTGCACCAGTATCTGGTATTGCCAACTTGATTATTTTTGTGAGTCAAAGATAAACAAATAATACAAAGAAGAGTTCTTTGATCTGTATGATTTTTGAATCATATAGAATTTGTAAATCTTGTCTCATGGATAAAATGATCAAGATCCTATTTACTGGATATGAGAAAAGACAAGCAAGGTATTAGGTCTTGAACATATGGATGTTCAAAGATTAATAATATCTCGATCCAAAGATGGACACTTCATATAAGATATGGTGTGTTCTCTAATTTACTTCACAAATATCATTCTGGGGATATACCCTAGAAATTGCTGCATGTGTTTTGAATTACATACCATCAAAATCTGTTACTAGCACTCTATATAAGATATGGAAAGAAGCAAGTTGCCTAGCTTATGTGAAAAGAGTTGATGTACATAAATTTTGTACTAGAATAGGTTTATATAAGTTTATAGGTTATCTTAAGAGTAGTATATGATACTATTTCTACCACCCTACTAGATAAAAAGTGTTTTGTTAGTAGGTATGCCACCTTTTGAAAAAAAAAATTTCTAAGAAGGGGTCAGTGGGAGGATAATTGAACTTAAGAAGTTCAAGACCTGTGAACTATCCCATATAACCTGTGGAGTGTCCACAAGTTGATCCTCGATCAGATGTGCCCATTGATGAGGCACAACCATACACACCTCCTTACCAAAGGTCAATCTGAGTGTGTAATATACCACTCAAAATATAGGTTTGTCATTGTAAATGACTGTACACCATACATCATTGAGAATGATATTTTCTTCACCTATTCGGAGATAGTCATGAGTAGAGACTCTGACAAATGTATAAAATTCGAAATGAACTCCCTATACATCAACCAAGTATATACTATGCTTGAAGCACCTATGGTTGAAGCACCTCTGACAAATTTTTGCTTGCTATTGCCGCACACTATCTAAAGAGTTTATCTCTAATGGGAGGGCAAATCCATTTATGGATTAAAGTAGGCATTGAGGAGTCGGTACTTCTATTTTTGATGAGATAGTCAAAATATTTATCAAAATATGGATGAACCGTATGTGTGAGAGAAAATAAGTAGGAGTCCCACTTACTTCTTGGTTATGTATGTGGAAGATATACAGCATATTGAAAAAATAGTCTCGATATTGCACTCGATCAATGACATGCTTATTACAAAAGTTCTCATGAAAAAGGCGGGTATAGCATCCAATATATTTGGCATCTATAGTGATAGATGTAAGTGGATGTTTGACTTGTCTCAGTCTAGGTACATAGATTTTATATTGAAGGAGTTCAACATGAATAGGTGTAAAAGTATTTACTTATCCATATATTCAATGTACCAAGCCTGATGTGGTTTATACCTTGTGCATAATCATTGATTTCAGGTAGATCCATGATAGGATCTTTTGAAAATTATAAAAAGTATTTTCAAAGTACTTGAGAAGTGCTAGAAGAGCAGTGAATTGGAAGAGTTCCAAATAGTAAACTGTGTTTGACTCAGTTAAATGCTGTTAGTAAAGATTGCTAAGGAAAATCGTCTGATGAAAGGGTTCATTATTGAGTTGGGTATGGTCTCATCAGGTATCCATGCACATCTTATGGCACTTTCACCTCATTCATGAATTGATCATAAAATGAGATCATATAAAGAATAGTATAATGGATCAGTTCACTAATCCTTAACACAGCAACAATGTGTTCACCACTTTGATTGCATGGGCATCAGGTATGGGGCGATTGACTTTAGTGCAAGTGGGAGATTGAAAGAATAGTACCTTATAAGCTAATCGTATGGATAATGCGAAGGGACTTTTCTGTATTCTTTTCTGCGCATTTGCATGACATTAGTTATTTTATTCATAAGGTATTATGTTTTATCATTTGCTACATTATATTTTTTATGATTATGATAAACCCATAGATTAGGACAATGATTTTAGGATCATGATGAGATCATGCCAATGAGACCTAAAATTTTGATAGCCTCAATCTAAAATATTCTTAGTCGTTGGATCATCGAGTTGGAGATCGATGATACCGGTAAGACTGGTACATCCTATGTATGCTCGATGGAGAGGATGGTTGATCTCACAATCAATTATGTGGTGACACTAATACGAGGATATAGATGCTCATTAGAGAATGAGTTCACTGAACTGAGCTACAGGAAGAACATCTGATAGAACCTTACAGCATGTCGATAGATGGTTCTCTAGTAGAGTGGTGCATGTGATCCTTTGATCTGAGATCACCATGGTACCTTGTGATATGGATCCTTACTTTGGTTTATTCTCTAGCAAACCACTTTGAGATGTGTGTATGATATTTTAGGTATGGTGAAGTGTGCATGGAGATTGTGAGTGGTCAACAAGAAATCGATCGCTCCTTGTAGGAAGAGAGAACATCCTATGTGATCTCAAAGGATGATGACTCTGAGAGTCTCTGGCCAGAGTAGGGATGAATAGTAGAAAAAATTTTATTAATTCATCAACTGAGTCATCATCATCAGATCGAGATATATATGGATGGTATTTGGGCTTGACATATTTTCATGCCCATGACCTGTCTGGGATGTTGTGTGATCGAAGGATTGAATTACACGATAACTCGTTCTGGAAGGATAATTTTGATATTTTCATCAAATCTTAAATCCTTTGAGTAGTCATAACACATTGCCAGACATCAATCTTGACTTGTGGACTCATCAAAATTAAAGAGTTTAATTCAAGAATTAATTAGGAAGAGTCCAAGTTGATTGGAACTCTTGACCTGACCTAATCTAATCGGATTAGGGTTATATCAAGAGTCTAGATCCACTGCTGGCTAGATTTGGAACCCAATGGGTCACACATAATAAAAATTTGATCTTGGTCCAATCTATTTGGATTTATTATAAATTCAATGGGTTAATTAAATTTTAGCATATGAATTAACCCAAGTTACCAATTGGGTTCAGTGCAAAGGTGTTTGTGCTAACCTTTGACTTGTTGTCTTGACCTAATGTGATTAGGTTTGAACCCTATAATTAAATAGGTGGCTTATCTAATTTTTATGGAAGAGTTTTATATGAAATCAACCTCCTCCACACCAAATGCCACGCACAAAATAAAAGTCATGCCCATTTTATTTTGGTGCTAAAAAAGAGGAGTCCTTCTTTCATACTCCTCTTAATTTCCTTACATTATTCCACATGTTCCTTTGGATTTTGTGCCATCAGATGGCATCTTGGAATATGTGGGCATAGATAAGAAGGAAGAGTCCTTCTCCAGGAAGAAACTCACATGCCATAAAATAAATGGGATGCCCTTTATTATGTGCATTGAATATGGAAGAGTCCATCTTGTTTTGGACTCTTGATTTCATTCCTTTCCTTATTCCCACGCCCCATTAGATGGCATTTTATTTTGTCTACACCGAGGAGGAGCCCTTTTGCTAGTAAACCACTTCTTATTCCATGACATCTCCTTTGGTTTCCATGCAAAAATTAATTCTTTGCATGTAAGAATTAAGGGATGCCAAGAGTTGGTGCCCCTTAGGAAATTTCGTGGCGCCCCTTCATACCTTATATAAGGGGAACCCCATAAGAGATAAAATCTGATCCAAAGAGGGCTTTAGGCATGGGATATTGTGAGGAAAAGATAGAAAAAATCTGAAAAGGAAAAAGATAAGAAAAGGGAAAGAAAAATGGAAAGGAAGGGAATAGAAAAGGAAAGCATGTGATGCTTGTCCTAAAATCAGATTGTTCAAGTGTTGAACATCAAATCTGATTTTTGTGCAGTGTATTCTTATGAGGAAAGGTTCCTAGAGTGGTTCTAATAGAGGTCTCAAAAGCATACAAGTAAAGATGCAATCCATTCTTGTGAAAGACGATTAGCAGCGTACTTGCGAAGAAGGCTGCAGCACTACTTCAAATTTGGAAGGGCCCTGATTAGTCTCGTGTGGATCACCATTGGAGGGCTTCTACATTGGAGTCTTGTGGAGATTTCATGATTATCAGATCATCATCTTCATATTGATATATGACTTTTGATCTCTGCTTGTTATACATGCTTATATTGTTTGATTGTAATTATCAAGGTGTTTCTAGAGCTTTTGTGTTTCGGTAGTCTAGTTTAATTTTAAACTTGTTTTCAATTGTTGAATGCATGTAAAATTTTAAATTTATATTCCGCTGCATCATCGAAACCCAACACTAGTCCTAACTTCGGGCTTATCCCAACTTCAGTGTCAAGCCTATCCCAGCCTCCATGACAACCGACATCTAACATCTATCCAATATCTGTATACAATCGGACGTCCGAATTCATCGACCTCTGACTTCAGCTGAAGACATGCTTCAACCTTCATCGATCTTATCTTACTGAATGAAGTTGACTCCAACCACATCTTCCCTTCGGCACCTATCTCCATCGGACCACATCAAAGTTTCAACAAGAGAAGCCGATCCAACCTAATTCATGCCCTTATTCAAATTTCAAAGATGCCTGCGATAGTTTTGGAACTAATAAGGTAGGTATAACCATCCGATCTTAAGAATTTTGATCGAAAATCCACCACATCATACCTAAATCGGCCACATAATCTACCTAAAACCATCTTCCAACCTTTGCCTACAAAAATTCCTCTAGGAGACCCTCTAAGGTACATGCGCAAACAGTCTCTTTACACTCTTTCTCATATATTTCTTGATATCTAACTTGAACATCGAAGGATCTCCATCGAGCCAACTTCAATCAGGATTTGCCTTACAGGATCTTCTTCTGAGAGGATGTGCCACCACTCCAGTCTTTCGATCGAGTTTCAAATTTTACGATAATAGATTAGTGCTAGAGGAAGGGCTTAACCCGACTGTGAGAAGGAGAAATAGATTGAGACCATGGCCCCTCACAAGACATCTTCCCGGTGATCTACTATGCTGCTACCTCCCAACTAGTGGAGAATGTAGCCAATCAACAAGCTCCTCCACCAGAGGTTCTTCAGCCACCTCCATAGCAAGCAGCAGCAGTTAGTGCAGAGTAGCTCAACCTACTATTTCAGTAGGTTTAGACCTTGACCACCATCATCCAAACAATGCAGCAACTCCATGCTATACCGATGGTGGCAGCACCAGCACCAACACCAACCATAGCACTAGCACCAGCAGCAGTGGAGCCAACCAATGCTACACCAACAATGGATCCACCATCGGCAAATCCTACTCAACAACTATACCAGCACCATGGGAGTGAATGCCGGTTCTCCTATAGAAACTCGAGAAGGAGAGATAGACTCATCACAATCGACCCCATAGTCTTGAATGGAGAAGATGATGGTCCCTGAGTCCTCGTTCCAGGTAGGACTCAACTCCCAACTGACGATCTCCCCCATAGTGCTCAAAGAACTATACCATCCGAGATGTGGATATCGATCGCAAACTTTGAGAAATGAACGAACTAATCGAAACAATCCACCATCAAGTACTAGCATGTGATAATGGGTACAATACCAACCTACCATTCAGTGATCAAATTTTGTAGGAGTTACTCCCCAGAAACCTCAAAATGCTACAACTGGAAAGCTACCATGGGATCACCAATCCCATGAATTACTTGGAAAGCTTCAAGTCCCTAATACTCATTCATGGGCAACCGATGCCGTCCTCTGTCGAACATTCCCATCAACCTTGAAGGGCATAGCTCGGCATTGGTACCCTAGTCTGAAGCCACGAATAGTCCATTTTTCAATCAGATGAGCCGATTGTTCATGGGTCCTTTGTAAGCAATAGAAGATAGCAGAAACGATCAGACTCCTTAATGAATGTAAAGTAGAAAGAAGGGGAGTCCATCCAATCCTACCTCGATCACTTCAATGCAGCCGTATTAGAAATCTATGATCTAGATCAATCGATCACAATGGCCATCTTGAAGGGTAGATTACTAAAGAATGATCTTCAATACTCTCTGGAGAAGACCTACCCCTACAACTTCATCAATATGTTGGCTCGGGTGGAGAAGTATGTCAGGGCAGATGAAGCATTTGAGGGTGAGCCCCTGGGGAACATGGTCAAAGAAAGGAAAGAAGAAAGTTAAAATCCCCACCAAAGGATCGGTGGCACTCCCGCTCTCGAACCAGACATCGGAGGTCCCAAACTCCCCACGGAACCCCCGATAGAGGGACAATTTAGAAGGGAGTGGCATGTATCTCCACATAGGAGATTTACGAACTACACACTACTAAACTCGTCTGAGCTCAAGTGCTGATGGAGATCAGAGATTGGATCCCAAGGGCAGGGAGGTTATGGTCTAATCTAGGCTGGCAAAACCACTACAAGTATTGCCTGTATCACCGCGACCATGGCCATGATACCGAAGACTACATTTAGCTTCAGGATGAGATAGAAGAGCTTATTCGGCGTGGGCACCTAGAACGGTTTATCGGGCATTGACAGGGGCAGCAAGAGGAACAGCGAAGACCACCTAACCCACTTGAACAACGGCAAAGGGAATCCTCTAGAAATCGATCTCCTGAAGTAGAGCACTAAAGTAAAGCGAAGGAGTCGGCCGAACCTTCCAAGAAGCCGAAGACTAAAGAATCTCTTGCTTTTACTGATGAGGAAACCCAAGGGGTTCAATTCTTGCCTAATGATGCAATGGTTGTAACTTTAAATATCAAAAATTATGATGTATGTCACATCCTTATTGATAATGGAAGTTCGATCGATGTTTATTTATGATGCTTTTGAAGGAATTCTTAGATTCTTCACATGTATTTTAATTAATCTCATTAATTAAAATCTATTTCATATGATCTAATTAATCATATTAATAGAAAAGGTAAAGATGAAAAGATCTGATCTAATCATGTAAGCATAATAGAATAAAATAATCTACCTAACCTTCATGTGAAAAAGAAAATCTAATATCAAGATCTCTATGTACATATAAGAAAAGAAACAGAATGAAAAGAAATAATTTCTTTTATACATTTGCACAGATAGATGAACACCGCAACTAATAATCATGGATTTATTTATTTTCTCATAGCCGCACAAGTGTCCGATCTCTACAGGTATCCACACAGAGATGAGGGCTGATTCGCAACCTTCTTGATTCCTCGAGATGCTAGCTCCTTTGCAGAACCTTTGTTTGATGGAAGAATCTTCTCAACACCTTCAGAATAGTAGTAGGACTTGGGCTTCTTCAAGATCTCTCTTAGCTGAAATCTAATTTCAGCAATAACTAGGAAGAGAGACACTCCCTAGGCATGGAGAAGAGAGGAGGAAGGGAGGGGTGGCACCTAGGAGCAAGGGGACCTTGTGGGGTGTGGAACTCTTTGAGACCAAGGGGTTTAGCCACTTATTTATGGGCATAAAATCCTAAGGTGGCGCCCAAGCAACTATAGAAATAAATCATCCCAAAAGAGAGAGAATTTCAGTCTTATTGCCCCACCTAAATTGGCCAACAACTTTCCAAAATTGGCTTAGATGGCTAGGATTTCACAACCCCTAGAGATGGTGCCCACAACCTACTTTATTTGCTCCATAGTGTGGCACCTAGGGTATGGATCATGTAGACTGGTCCAAGACGAAGTCAAACCAATTAGGCTAGATCCAGATCCAAACTCATTTGGTTGCATGTGATCTAAGCCTAATTTGATCCAAACCTTGATCCAAATTCAATTGAACCAAATCTCTATTTGATTTAACTTGAATTTAGCCATAATTAATTTGATCCAATCAAATTAAGATATACAACATTTGCACATTAGTTCTCCTTAATTCTTTTGCTAACCTTTATCAATTAAGTTCTTACTTCTTGTAATAATTATAAGTTAGTCCAATTATCAATCATATTGATAATTTAGATTTCAACCAACTAATCAATCTCACACTCCTTATGTGTGTGACCCCATTGATTCTATGCTGTCTGATATTGAGTCATGTTATGATCTCTATCACAATATTATTAAAACTCCTTTCAATAGATTGAAATTCTTCCAATTCTTTTCAATTAAAAATCATTTAATCATCTATCTAATTCTCTATGGGCCCCATAATCCATCAGTAACACCTAACAGTATATGATGGCAAGCCAGCAAAATAAAATAGGAAGAACCTCTAAGTATAGTTACTATGTGATACAGTTCTTCTATCAGGATTCCGACTAGATAGAGGTTATGGATAACTCGTCAAATCATAATATCTATCGTATATAAAATTTACTTGACTTGAGTTCTTAATATGAAGTACGTGGAAACTCTTTTCCACTATTCACTCTGTCTTGATCAAAGTCTTTTGAACTCAGTCTCATAAACTATATAGAACCATCTTCCTTGTCTACCAAAGATGATATATTCCATCTTGGTGCCCATCTATTACTACATTTAACCTACTATAGCCAACATATAGTGCTGCGTAGGGCATATGGATAAGGATCGAGTTTAAATATAGTCAAACTATAGTAGTCTCACCGTGAACAACTGAGATACCTCAGGTCTAAGGACTAATCATACTGCTGTAGTATGAAATAAGTTACTGATGAATGAGTAGCCATCCAAGTGACTTCTCATAATGGTCACGCTTGGTACCTTTATTCTTTAATACACACCTACACTCTCACTCCAGTGTCTCCATACTGTAGACTCAAGACTCGTCTATCCTAAGAGAAGCAATTAGTGCACCGACTGAATCAATCACCACCCCCATGATTATCCTTTGATTGGGAGCATTTAAGAATTAGTTATCAATCACATATGTCTCAAATCTTTAACTCTTGAGAATATGTGTCATCATCCTATTAATTCTTTAGATAATTTAAAGATACAAAATATAATATGAATAAAAAATAATTAATTTATTAATTTAAAATATAATTACAAAAATATGTCTCTAGAATATTTATAAGTGTTAGCCTAATTGACTTCTAAAGCATACATCTAACAAATTTCTCCCAAATGGGTATATCCCAAGAGCGGCTTGGGTGATTAGATTCCCCTCTAGTCAGATTTACCAAAGATGTTGTACAAGTTGAAGGGGTTGTAACTCTCCCTGTTGTAGCCAGATGATCTCTCCAATGATCAAAGATTCAGGTGGACTTCCCGATAGTTTAAGCACTTTTAGCCTACAATGTCATCCTCTGACATTCAGAACTTAATGCACTCCAAGCCGTGGTATCCACCTATCATCTAAAATGAAGTTCCCATTGAATTTGGAGTTGGCGAAGTTCATGGAGATCAGGCCTTAGCGCGATAGTGCTACAACATCACACTTTATGGTGCGAGGACTTTGAAGCTTACTCGATGGATGAGCTAGACATTCGAGATGAGCTATCTAAAGAAAGAGAAAACCAATGGAGGACCTAGAGATAATCCCACTGAATAACGGCAACTAGAAGCACACTGTCCGGATTGGGTCAAGACTCGATCAGGTAACCAAATGACGTCTCATCTCCTTTTTGTAGGAGAATGCCGATGTGTTCTCCTGGACCCTAGTAGATATGTCAGGCATTGATCTGAAGGTGATGATGCATCGACTAGGCATTAACTCGAGCTATCACCCCATCACATAGAAAAAGAGAAACTTTGCACTGAAATGGCAAAAAGTCATAGCCAAAGAGGTGGACAAATTACTGGATGTAGGTTTCATTCGAGAAGTCACCTATCCCAGTTGAATCACAAATGTGGTCCTGTTCAAGAAAGTAAATGGCAAATGGAGGATTTGTATCGACTTTATAGATCTCAACAAGGTATACCCAAAGAATAGCTACCCTTTACCCTCTATTGACTAGTTGGTGGATGAACCTCAGGGCATGAGCTCTTCACCTTTATGGATGTCTTTTCGAAATATAATTATTTGAATGGCACCAAACATATAGAGAAACTATTTTTATTACTGATCGGGATCTCTTTGTTATAGAGTTATCCCTTTTGGCCTAAAAATGCAAGTGAAACCTATCAACACCTTGTAAATAGGATCTTCAAAGATCAGATCGGATGGAACATGGAGGTCTATGTAGATGATATGTTTGTCTAGAGTAGGACATCCAGAACTCATATTAAAGACCTTGAGGAGACCTTCGTTATCCTAAGAAAATATCAAATGAAGTTAAACCTGACTAAATGCACCTTTGGAGTCACATCAGGCAAGTTCCCGGGTCTCATGGTGTCTAGTCAGGGGATAGAGGCCATCCTTGAAAAAATTCGAGCCATACAGGGGATGGGTTCACCCAAGAATACCAAGAAAGTTCAATGCCTCATAGATAAAATTGGAGCATTGAACTGGTTTGTCTCAAGATCGATCGAATGCTGTAATCCATTCTCTCAAACTTTGAGACAACCAACGAACTTCCAAAGGATTGACGAATGCCAGCACGCTTTCGAGGAGTTGAATAAATATCTTATCCCCTCACCACTCCTCATCAAATTGAAGTCTGATGAAGAACTTTATCTGTATTTGGTGGTCTCACCAGTGATCGTAAGCACAGTCTTGGTCCATGAACAAGACAAAGTCTAGAGGCCCATATACTACATCAATAGAGTTCTACATGATGTAGAGATCAAATACACCAAGTTAGAAAAGCTGATCTTCACCCTTATCATTATGAAGAAAAATTTTGTCCAATCAAATCGGATGTGAGGAAGAAAAATAAATTATAATTAAAATTTCATAATTCTTATAAAAGTTATCTCGATGCACAGTGGAAAGATGATCGAGCTTAATTGATTCCTAAAGGTCGTTGCTTCATGAGATCTAGATATCTAGACCCTTTACTTCACTCGCACGTCAAGCAATGTAGGAGAGAGAGATGTAGATCTTCTTCAGAAGGGAAGGAGGAAAGAGCTTTGAGATCTGATTTCGATGCCTTGGAGAACTCCACACGCCACCACACCAAAGAGATGGGATGCCCAAGGGGAGAACACGCCCAAGGAAGAGGGAATGCCCAAGGATCACATGCCCTCACCCTTGCTCACACCTAGTTTGATTGCTTTCATTGCTGTCTTCCTTCTCCACATCCCTTCTTAAATAGACAAGAGGTCTTATATTAAATCAAATACCTTCATGAGTTAGGAATAGGAATCTCCAAATTTGAATCAAATCCAAACTCTCTAAACCATGAGGATTCCTAAAGGAAGTAGGAGAGGCACCATCTTGTGCCTCTCTCCTTATGCCGCACACCCAAGGGACCCCTCTTCCATCTTGTTCGGCCACTAGGTGAGAGAATATTGGGAAAATATGGCTAAATACACTAAACTAAGTTTGGTTCAGATTTGGATTCAATTTGAATCCAATTCAAATTCAATTCGAATCAAATTCAAAAGACTACTAATCCTAATCTAATTAAGATTTAGATCCAAGTCTAATTTGGATAATTAACTCAATTTAGTCTTAATAAATTAAATCTAATTAAATTAGATCAAATCTAAAATAATAAGACTTGAATCCAATCTCTTATATTCCTTGGATTATATACTCGATCAAATTCATCTCCGAAATCAAATCTATGCCCCATGTGCAGTGCTAGCTGGACATAGTCAGTGTTTAATTTATATGATCTAAAACTTAGTTCTTAATTAAGTAAATTTTTATGTTTAATCAAGTCTCATACTTTCAAATTGAACATATAGGTATTAGGTCAATTCTTTCCTATGTTGTTTGACTTTGTGCGTGACTCTATAGGTTCAAGCACTAAGTCGGCAGTATAGAAACTCCTTCCTATACTAATCGAAGTGACCATCTCACAATGATACCTGATGTTCGGATAGATTGAATATTTACGAAGCAACATTCAAAAATTTCGATATATGGTTACCACATAATTCATCCCTTTGACCATAATACTCAGGATGACCTAAGGTTAAACTATTAACCCTGAATTAATCATCTACATTATATTTAATTTTTTCAAATCCTGTGATAGATTACACAGATTATCCTGATTAAGATTTTACTAGATTGAGATGCAGTGATCCATTAACTCCTATAATCTGAAGGGGTCAATCCCATCTTGACTGACACACTGACTTCACAAGTACTTGACTGTACCTAGTAGCCTTCCGTCATTGTATTAAAATACAGGTAGTCCGGTATCAAAGCACAGTGAGTTACTTACAAGTCATCATGGTGATCTTAGGTTGGAGGGACACTTATGCCCATATCCTTCGTGAGTTGCTCTTTACAGCAAAGTGATGATGTACTCCTACATCTCACCTGTATGCCATACTAGTGTCTCCACACTCTTTGATTAAAAGGATAACCAATCCATATGGCACACAATGACCTATACTCGATAAATATTATTATCCTTATTAATAATATATCATTCGATCGCAAACAATTTAAGAACTATTCGATAAATTCTCTTTTATCGATTATATTATAGTTCTAAGTACTTCATCATAATACAAGAGTTCAAAGAAGATACACTTTTATGATGAATTTATCAAAATAACTTTATTCATCAATAATTCATGTATAAATTATAAAGAGCACAATCATCTACAAATAGATAATTCACTTTGAAATATATTCCTAACAATTCTCACTTAGATTAAAGCTAATCAGGACTGTATCTAATACTCATCTTTCATTTGTGATCATCGAACTCTTTCATCCTGAGAGCTTTAGTGAAGGGGTCATTCAGATTTTTCTTCCATCAATCTTCAGCATCTCGACATCACCTCGATCAATAATCTCATGAACAAGGTGATAGCGATGCAGAATATATTTGGTTCTCTGATCAGACTTGAGTTCTTTGGCTTGAGCGATGGCACCAGTGCTGTTACAATACAATGAAACTGGACCTTCTGTTAGAAAATATGTTCTAAACCAATCATTTGGATAATTATGCTCTTTATAATTTGTATATAAATTATAATTAATAAAATTATTTGATATTTTCATCACAAATTGTGCATCTTCCTTATTTAGACTCTTATATTGTGATGAAGTCCTTAGAACTATAAAGACAATCGATAAAGGAGGATTTATCGAATAGTTCTTAAATATGTTTACGATCAAATAATATGTCATGAAAGGATGATGATATTTATTGAGTATAAATTATTGTGTGCCATATAGATTGGTTATCCTCGTAACCAAGGAGTGTGGAGACACTGCTATAGTATACAGATGAGATATAGGAGTACATTTCACTAAAAGTGGCTCACCTATGGAGCATTCTACTATCAAGAGCATCTCATGAAGGATATGGGCATAAGTATCCCTCCGATCTGAGATCACCATAATGACTTGTAAACAACTCACTATACTTTAGTGTCAGACTATCTGTATTTCTAATACAGTGACGGAAGGCTACTAGGTATAGTCACGTACTTGTGAAGTCTGTGTATGGATCAAAATAGAATTGATCCCTCCGAATTACAGAAGTTAATGCATCATTGTATTTCAATTTAGTAAAATCTTGGTTAAAGTAATCCATGTGATGGATTTAAAAGGTTGAAATACAATATGGATGACTCATTCAGAGATGATAGTTAAACCCTAGGTCCTCTTGAGCATTAAGGGTCAAAAGGATGAATTATGCAGTAATCATATTCTAAAGTTCTTAAATATTGCCTTACAAATATTTGATCTATCTGGATGTCAAGAATCATTGCTAAATAGTAACTTTGATTAGTACAAAAAATAATTTCTATACTATCGGCTTAGTGTTCGAACCTATAGAGTCACGCACAAAGTCAAGCAACGTAGGAAAGAATTGAACTCCTGTGTTCAATTTAAAAATTTGTGACTTGATTAAACAAATAGATTTGCTTAATTAAGGATTAAGTTAGAGGTCATACGGATTAAATAGTTGACTATGTCAAGTTAGCACTGAACATGAGGTGTAGGTTAATTTCGGGGATGAATTTGATCTGATAAGTGATCCAAGAAATTTTTGAGAGATTGAATTTAAATCTTAATTATTTCAAATTAGATCTGATTTAATTGAGATTGATTAGGTTAAAAATCCAAACTAGACTTGGACCTGAATCCTAATTAGATTAGGATTGACAGCCTCTTTGAATTTGGTTTGAATTGGATTCGAATTAGATTCGAATTAAGTCAAATTTGAACCAAATAGGATTAGATTCATAGAGTCCCAAAATCTTGGGACTCTCTCTCATTAATTTGCCAACAAAGAGGAAGTGAGGTGCTAAATATTTCTGCTACATATTCCTTATGCATGCGCGAAGAAAGTTCACATGAAGGTAGGCATCCTTTCTCTCTATGGTTTCCTATTTAGATAAGGATAAAGACCAATTCAAATTAGATTTGAATTGGAGTCCTAATCCTTTGGGTCTATGATTAGATAAGGGGCATCCACACCTATATAAAGGGAGGGAATTTATTCATCGGTAGTTATGAAAAACTTTTATGTGATAAAAGAACCAAAAATTATCGTAAGATTAGTGTGTGCGACAAAAGAAGGAGAGGGGTAGTAATCAGTATGGAGACCTATCCTTTTGGCATGGGTTTTCTTGGTGCTTATCTTCTTGGCATGGAAAACTCCTATCTGAGGCATCCCTTACATAGAGATCATGTCTCGACCTCCTTTGATTCCCTTCTGAAGGATCAATGCTCAAACATATCATCCCTCTTTCCTATGGTGCTTGGCATGCATACGAAGTAGAGGATATGTACTTTCAGATCTCACAAGGCATCTAGTTCAAGAAACCTCAGCATCTCTTGATTCAATATCCACTACAAATCAAGTAATTATAAAGGTTATGAAAAATTTAAATAGAATTTTGTTCAATCTTCCCTGACGATCCGATCTGAATTGGATTTTTCCCTTCACCTTCCACTAAGGGAACACTTCAAGTTCATAGATGAACTTTCTTAATCAAACAGCTTCCTTTGTAGTATTGGATGCTGCAATGTATTCCGCTTTGCATACTAAATTAGCCACTATGTGATGCTTGAAATTCATCTAGCAGATCGTTTCACCATATAAAGTGAAAATATAGCCAGATACACTCTTGTTGTCATCATGATCTGACTGAAAACTGAAATCAGTATATCTTATAAGTTTAAAGTCAGTATCTCCATAGATTAACCATTGATCCTTAGTATTTCTCAAATACTTAAGGATTGTCTTTACAATTTTTCAATGATTCTCATTCAGATCAGACTGATACCTACTCACTATCCCTAGCGAGCAGGCCACATCCGGCCTCGTATATGTCATAGCATACATGATAGATTCTACTGTCGAGGTATATGAGATTCTACTTTTACGCTCTCTCTTGAGAAATTATCGGATAATCCCTTTTAGAGAGTAATTCTTTGGCCTATCAGTAGATAGCCCTTCTTAGAATTTTTCATGCTAAACCATTTTAGCATGATATCAATGTACGTGGATTGAAACAATCCAAGCAATCTTTTAGATCTATCTCTATAGATCTTCATCCCTAGGATGTATGATGCTTCTCCCAAATTCTTCATGGAGAACTATGATGATAGCCACAGCTTTATACTTTATAAAGCTGGAATATCATTTTTTATTAAGAGTATGTCATCTACATACAATACAAAATCATTAGCCTGTTTATAGATGCAAGGCTCCTCTCCATTCTTAATGAAGCCATACATTTTGATCGTTTTATCAAAATGCATGTTTCAACTCTGAGAAGCTTGCTTCAGTCAATAAATAGATCTGTTTAGCTTGCACACTTTAGATTCATCCATGGATGTAAATCTTTCAGATTATATCATATACATCTCTTCTTCCAACTCTCTATTAAGAAAAATAGTTTTGACAACCATTTGTCAGATCTCATAATCTAGGTATGCTGCTATAACAAGCATAATCTGAATGAACTTGAGCATTACCATATGAGAGAATGCCTCATCATAGTCAATACTATAATATTAACGATATCTCTTAGCAACTAGATAGGCTTTATAGATCTCTACTTTTCCGTCCGCTCCTTTTTCCTTTTGAAGACCCATTTTCATTCTATGGGTTTAATCCCTTCAGGAGAATCAACAAGTGTCCATACACCATTGATCTCCATGGACTCCATTTCGGATTTCATGACATTTAGCCATTTCTCAGAATTAGGCCTTTGCATGGCATCCATATAGATAATTGAATCCTCATCATTCTCATATAGTTCGATAGGATCACCATTTTGGATCAAGAAACCATAGTATCTGTATGATTGATGTAGTACTCTACTAGATCTCCTTAATGGTGCCTCTATAATAGGCTCGAAATTCGATTCTCCAATCAAATCTGATTCTATATTTCTGCTCAAAGGTGTCTGATTTTCTATCTCACAAACTTTACCAAGTTTGATCTTAGTGGCATCAATTCCTTAGAAAAGAAACTCTCTTTTCAAAAAGAATGTCTTATTACTGATGAACATCTTTTGTTCTTCAGTGAGGTAGAAATAGTATCCTTTATTTCTTTGGATACCCTACAAATAAAACTTATCGGATCTAGATCCAAGCTTATCTATCTTTAAACATTTGGCATAAGCCGGACACCCCCAAATCCTAAGTTGTGAGAGTATTGGCTTATGTCCTATCCATATCTCATATGGAGTTTTATTGATAGACTTGCTTGGAACTTTATTCAGTACATAGCAAGCAGTTTCTAAAGGTATCCCTAGAAAGAGATTGGCAAAGTAAAAAGCTCATCATAGATCGAGCCATGTCTAACAGTATTCCATTCCTCCTTTCTAACACCCCATTATGTTGTGGTGTACCCAGAGGAGTTCATTGAGAGAGAATCTTATTCTCCTATAGATATGTCAAGAATTCATTGATAAGTGTTGGGTATAAAATACCCTCAGCCGAAGTTCTCGACAGGTGGCACCAATCCGTGCTTCTCCAAGATGGGTTCTTCAGTCGCCTATCAGATTGCTCCAAGTACCCTCTGGACTCCTTTCCGTCCAACCTTCTACAGTGCTCACTGAGCCCCGCTATTGACTGATTTTCTACAGTGATAGGCACCAGACTGAACTCCCTTCGAGTTTAGTCTACAGCTGAACTTCCTCAATGACTGATTTCTACCACTACCGAACTCCACTCGAGTTTCTGCGTCGGTCAACTGCCTCTTCCGGGCTCCTACAGGATTCCCAGACCTCCGCCCCTCACTTTTGCTACAGCAATCAGCTATTCTCCTAACCTCTTCCGGACTTTCTACAGTCAAGTTCGACTCCAATTCGAGCTACTCTGTGTTGTATCGACGGCCGAACTTCGCCAACAGCAGGTCTCTACTATCACCAGACTTCCCACGGACTCCTACGGGAGCCAGCCCATCACAGCCGAGCTCCTACGGGAGCAGGCAGATTCACCCGGACTCCTACGAGAGCC
>KE506375.1:156486-168776 GCA_000441515.1 Elaeis oleifera
ATCGGCGATCATCTTTCCTGTAAAACATAAAATGAAGCATCAAATTTTTAATAAATAAATAATTAAATATAATTTTTTGCTTTAAATGACTTAAATTAAGTGTTTATCACTTTCGTTGCTCTCTTCCTTCTCTACGCCCCTCCTTAAATAATAAAAGGTCCTAGATCAAATCAAATACTTTCACAGGTTAGGAATAGGACTCTCTAAGTTTGAATCAAATCCAAACTTCCTAAATCATGAGGATTCCTAAAGGAAGTAGGAGAGGCACCAACTTGCACCTCTCTCCTTATGCATATTGGCGCCTCTCTCCTTATGCCACATGCCCAAGGGGACCCCTCCTCCATCTTCATCGGCCACTAGGTAGAGAATATCAGAAAACTATGGCTAAATATACCAAATCAAGTTTGGTTCAAATTTGAGTTCAATTCAAATCTAATTCGAATCCAATTCGAACCAAATTCGAAAAGACCGCTAATCCTAATCTAATTAGGATTTAGGTCTAAATTCATTTTGGATAATTAATCTAATTTAGTCTTAATAAATTAAATCTAATTAAATTATATTTGATATAAATAATTAGGACTCAAACCCAATCTCTCATATTTTCTTAGATCATAGATTCGATCAAATTCATCCCCGAAATCAAATCTATGCCTCATATGTAGTGCCAGCTGGACATAGTTAGTACTTAATTCCGTATGACCTAAATTTAATTCTTAATTAAGTAAATCTTTATATTCAATCAAGTCTCACACTTTCAATTTGAACACATAGATATTAGATCAATTCTTTCCTATATTGTTTGACTTCGTGCGTGACTCCATAAGTTCGAGCACTAAGTCGATTGTATAGGAATCCCTTCCTATACTAATCAAAGTGATCATCTAGCAATGACACTCGATATTTGGATAGGTTGAATATTTGTAAGGTAACATGCAAGAACCTTGATATATGGTTACCACATAATTCATCCCTTTGATCCTATTGCTCAAGACGACTTAGGGTTAAACTGTTAACCCTGGATTAGTCATCCATATTATATTTCAATCTTTTTCAAATCCTATGACAGATCGTATGGATTATCCTGACCATGATTTTATTGGATTGAGATACAGTGATGCATTAACTCCTATAATCCGAAAGGATTAATTTCATCTTAACTCACACACCGACTTACAAGTACTTGACTGTACCTAGTAGCTTTCCATCACTGTATTGAAATACAGGTAGTCTGGCAACAAAGCACAGTGAGTTGGTTGTAAGTCACCATGGTGACCTCAGGTCGGAGGAATACTTATGCCCATATCCTTCACAAGCTGCTTTTGACAGGAAAGCGCGCTGCAGGTGAGTCACTGTTCGATGATAATATACTCTTACATCTCACTTGTATGCCATACCAATGTCTTCACACTCCTTAGTTAAGATGACAACTAATCCATATGATACACAATGATCTATACTCGATAAACGTTATTATCCTTATTAATAACATATCATTCAATCGCGAATAAGTTTAAGATCTATTCGATAAATCTTTCTTTATCAATTATATTATAGTTCTAAGGACTTCATCATAACATAAGATTTCAAAAGAAGATACATGTTTATGATGAACTTATCAAAATAATTTTATTCATTAATAATTCATATACAAATTACAAAGAGCATAATCATCTATAGATAGACAATTGATTTTAAGACATATTTCCCAACATATTACCGTATAGAGACTTCGGCCTTACTTCTAGGTACATCCTATCATAGTGCTGACTAATCAACCACTCAAGACAGTCTTGCATCGGTCTGATTCTTTGGGCGATTGGTGAAGTGGGCAATCGAGCTTGATGAGTTTGAGGTAAAATTCCAACTCTGGCCTTATATCGTAGCCCAAATCCTAGCAGACTATCGTCAAATGTGCAATCTCGGATGATCAATAAGTGCCAAAACAGACTCAAGAAGAGGATGCATCAGTGGAACGTAGTTCATCAAGAGAATCAGATGATTTCTAGTAGTGCATGTGGATGGTTCATCGAACTCCATAAGAGTGAAAATGGGTCTACTACTTTTCGGACCTGAAGAGGCTGTCGCAGAGTATGCCTTAAGGTTAACTTTTCGACTACCAATAACGAAGCTGATGAAGCTCTAATCGCCAGACTCAGAATTACAAAGAAACTTAAGGTGAAAAAGCTGAGGATTTGCACTGATTCGCAACTAGTGGCTGGACAGATAAAGGGAGACTTCGAGGCCCAAGAGGAGAATATGAAGAAATATCTACAAAAGGAGAACGACCTAGCATCAGGATTTGATGGCTTCCTTGTTCAGCAAGTCCCCCGATTTGAGAATTCAAGGGCTGATTTGCTAGCCAAATTGGTGACATCAACCTCAAGGATCTACCTCAAAAGACATTTTTTGAAATTTTGAAAAAGTCCAGTACCAAAGAGCTGATCCCGATCTTGTAGATTGATGATGAACCAAGTTGGATGGATCCCTTCATCCACTTCCTGCAAGATGGAGTGTTGCCTACAAACTCCAATGAGGCTCGAAAGATCAAATATCAAATATCCCGCTACATCTTTTACGAAGACAAGCTTTACAAATGATCCTTCTTCCTGCCACTTCTCAGATGTCTTCGTTCTTTCGAAGCTGAGTATGCCCTTTGAGAGGTGCACGAAGGGGTATGTGAGAGTCATCTGGATGGCAAATAATTAGCCTACAAGATTCTCTGATAGGGATACTACTGGCTCATAATGCAGGATGATGTAGTCGACTTCATCAGGCGATGCGATCGATGCTAGTGGAATGCAAACATTTAGCATCGACCGTCTATCCCACTAGCTCTAATAGCTGCTCCTTGGTCTTTTGCACAATGGGGCATAGATATCTTAGGCCCTTTTCCACCAGCATCAGGCTAGAGAAAGTTTTTGTTGGTGGCCATCAACTATTTCACCATGTGGGTGGAAGCTGAGCCCCTAGCCAAAATTACTGAAGTCAAGATAATTGACTTCTTCTAGAAGTCCATTATTTGCATGTTCGGCCTCCCATGAGTGCTGATCACTGATAATAGATGCCAGTTTTTAGGGTCCAAATTCATCAAGTTCTATCAAAGTTATGGGATCGCCTAGCACTTCACTTCAATAGGGCATCCACAGGCTAATGGCGAAGCTGAGGTAACCAATGAACTCTCCTGCAAGGGTTAAAAGCCAAGATCGACAGAGCTAAAGGAGCATGGGTGGATGAGTTGCACAATGTACTTTGGGCCTACCAAACCACTCAGGACATCCATTGGAAAGAGTTCTTTTAATCTCTCCTTCGGAACGGAAGCCAACATCTCGGTAGAAATTAGATTTCCTTCACATCGGATGGAGAACTATGATGATCAAAGTAATGCAAAGTAGCTTTATACTAATTTGGATCTGCTCGAAGGAGTTTGCGAAAAAGCATGGGTTTAAATGGCGGTTTATCGAAAAAAGATAACACGATACTGCAACTCTTGTGTCCGAAGCAAGGAGTTCAAAGCTAGAGATCTAGTCCTTTGTCGAGCCAAAGTCTCCTAGCCTACAGAATGTGGGAAGTTGTCTCCTAATTGGGAAGGCCCTTACTAGGTGGATGAAGTTATCAAACTCGAAACCTACTATCTCAGATTGCTGGATAGAACACCCCTACCTCGACCTTGGAATTCAGAAAATTAATGAATGTACTATGAATAATGTATTATTTACTCATCAATAAATATCTTTTTTCTCAGGATATCACCACTCTTCTCTCATTTCTTGATGACAATAAAATTTCAATATCACATCCCTCCAAAGACTAATCTACTGCAATTCTTCGAAAGAGCCTAATTAACCTACAACCCATTAGATGCAAGGGAGTGAGCATATCCTGAAGATGACAGTCTAATGGCTTGGCAACATATCTTTGAAATTTTAGAGGGAAAAGAGGTACATATAAAATCATATTTTCATTTCTTCAACATTTACAAAATGATGCTAGAAAAGTGCCAGACACACATAAAAAAAGGAGAAGAAGAGGAAAAAAAGTGCTCCACCAAGCTGGTAGCATTTCAGCCTCACCAAGATCAAGATCCAGGACAAGGAGGGCTTAATCCTCATCCAAAGAATATGCCATGACCTATTCATCACTGTTCCTAGGGTGGAGGCAGTGCAGATCTAGCTACAACATTAGATATTTTATGCGGGCTTTGAAGTTCTCAAAGCTCTGGATGAAGTCGATGGCTGAAGCATCAAGGAGCTTCCCCTTGAAGGCTTCTGAAGCCTTGTACTCTACAATGCAGCAAAGTCAAGCTTTAGCAAATGCCTCCTCCGTAGTACCCAGATAGGCCACTACCACGATGGTGGAGGATCCCTCTCCTAATAGTCTCGGTGGAAGGGGTGCGCGACTTGTGCCTGAAGGCTTTGGCTATAAGGCCCTTGTAGGCTTAATAGGGACCTTCCCGCTTAGGTACTCAACCTTTTTCTAGCTGCTTGACTTGTCAAGGAGTAGGCTCCATTGTTGTAGGTTAATAGAAGAAACGTAGAAGTTTGTGGATATTTCAGCCACGAATGGAGACTATTTATATAGGTTTCCTGTGGCATACATCCATCCAACTACCAACCAAATCATGCCACATGTCTGACTCCGAAACATCAATCGTCGCTGCCATTTACTGCGCATCCCCATGATCAAAGCATAGTCAGTGGGACACTTTGAGAATTGTTTGGGCTCACCACTAGCGACCAGAGAATAACCTATAATAAATTCTCAGTCCATTCATTCTCTCGGGAGACTCCACCCACCATCATGACAAAAGGAGTCCCAAGGTGCATCATGGACAGATGCTTGGGCTTCCAATAAGTGGACTCATAGATCAACTTTGACTAATGAAGAGCCAACTATTGAGGCCCTTGAACTTTAAAGAAACTTCAGGTGCAATGGCTTTCTTCCCAAACTTTGGTAAAAGGTTTCGACGGCTAAGCAGCAGGGGCTAACTTATAAGGACCCTTGAAGGTCGCTCGCTTTCAGCAAGCCAATGGCCCATGAAGACCTTAGCCATGCAAGAAGTGAGGGCTAACCTACAAGGACCCCTAGCCTTCACTAATCCAACCTACATTGATAGAAGACCTCGATAATTCGGCAAGTGGGGGCTAAACAATCAGGACCCCCCAAGGCCGCACTCGCTCTTCAGCGAGCCAACATCCATGAAGACCCCAACTGATCGAGAAGCAAAGGCTAATCTTGAAGGACCATCAGAGGGCTAACCTACAAGGACCCTCAACCTACTAACTTTGGCAACAAGTGAAGGCTAAGCTAAAAGAACGTTCGGAACGCTAACCTATAAAGACCCTCAGACTGCCAACTTCAACAACATACTGGGTCAAACCCAATGAGATGGTCGTTTTATGGGCCTCCATAAGCTCCCTCAATGCGAGGATTGTATGTAGATTAAATCCAAACTATAGCACAATCCACGATAATGAACATAAGTAAAATGGAAGTTTCAAACTTCTTTTTTATTAACAAACTTCTTATGAAAATTGCAAGACAGACATCTACAAGAAGGGAGTAAAAAAGTATATCTATTACTCGATGATCATTTAGAGGACCTGCCTTCAATCGATGGAGTTTTGATGTTTCTACCATCATTTAGAACATTGATGTGAGAGTCAACTTCAGGAAAAAGTCATCTAGCCAAGTTTTTGCATTCCTTGAAGCCGACATCGGCTACCTGAGTTGATACATCCGCAATCGCAAGAGTCGCATCATGCAAAGTCAAAGCAAGCTGATCTTCTAATAGCCTAATAGTGGCCTTGGTGTATTTAGCCGCTGTTGTACATTTTGCAAGTTGGATTTAGAGTTCGATAACCGTACATCAATCTTTGTTTAGAGTACCTAAAAAGTTAGCAATTATTCTTCGAGCTAAAATAAGCTCGCTCCGAATATCATCGACAACTAACCTCTTCATGTCCATCATTTAGTGAAGTTCTTTAATCGTACCCTCGATCGAATTAAATTCACCTTGAAGCTGGCTAATCCGCTCTTTAGCTTCATCACCAACTTTTACTCGATGCAGTAGTATACTTCAGCTCCAATATTTCATCTTGAGCCCTATGCAATCATTTGTTGAAAAAAATTTTGACGCCCCTATTCTCCGATTAGCATCTCCAGCAGACTTCGTAAATCTATTATGCTCTTCGGTCAGCCTGCACTTCTCAAAGAAGTATTTTCTTTTCATCTGCTTTAGGTGCTTCCTCAAATATCCTATCTCCATCGAAGCCTCCTCATTACTCTTCTTCAACTTTTGGAGTTTCATTTTGTCTTCAGCGGTGTCCTGTTGAGCCTGGTATAAATCTTCTTCAAGATTTGCAATCTGAAACCCTCAAAGATAAGGCTATTGGTAGATGCTTAGCATGATACTGGGTAAGCATGCGGTCGCAACAATTACACCGAACCACCTGAGAAAAACATCAGAAGCAGATATGAACCAAAGAATAGGGTAAAATTACTTTTCATTGATTTTATAATATTCCATTACAATGACAAGAAAGAAAAGAAAAGATACACGAGTGTAAGTATTCCTGACCTCAGTGTGAGGATCGACAGAAGAGCTTGAGATAACTACAGCTGGCTAGTTTGACCCCACTCACGATGGCAAAATTGGTGTGGCTTCGACAGGAACGGATGTCGACATGACCTCCAAGGGTGGAGCACCCTCAGAGCTCCCTTTGATAGCCTTAGCAGCTCGAGCTCCCTCCTCAGCAACACCTCCCTCAGCTCCTCCTTCCTCCTCTTCGTCTCCTATCTTATCTAGAAAGCTTAAGTCTAAGTCTAGGAGCCATGGAGCCACCTTTTGATGGTAGATGTCCAAGCCAGTATTGAAGTTCTCTTGATCGAAGAAACATTTCTCCTCCACAAACTCATCAGATGCACGGAAGGCTTCCACAGCCACGTGCCCAGCTTCGACAGCCTAATCCTTGGCCTTCTTCTCAATATCGATGGCTCTGGCTTGCACCTCCAATCTTCTTCTTTCTCCAAAGCCAAATCAGCTTTGACTTCCTTCAGCACCTTCTTCAAATGAGCGACTTCAGCTTTGGAACCAGCATCACTACCAGTTTCGGACTTAGGTTCTTCTATGTGGTTAGTCTCAGTACAAATCTCTTCTTCTATGTTCTTATTTTGGCTAGTATCAGTGCTAGCCTCTCTCACCTGATCTTGGTATGGGTCCTTAAGAATTCTTTCACTTCTAAGCTAAGAATTATGTTGGCATTCTCAAATTGATGATTCTTAGGTAGGACATTGAAATAATGGTTAGATCCAGATGGTTGATGGATAGTGGGTGGGTTGTTCCTGAGATTTGCGATAGATTGGCTTGATAACTGACCTGGTTCTCTCCTCATGGTGGACTCAGCTATTTATCTTTTTCGTGCTTCTAGCCAAGCGATAGATTACTGTTGGGTTATAATCAATTGTTGGAGTTGGTTAAACCTATCGCTGGCTAGAGGAGTCTGTTGAGGAGGTGGGTATGAAGGTTGATTGTAATAGGATGGCTAGATAGGGCCTATTTTGAAAGTTTGCATAGGTGACATTTGGGTTTGAACCTAAGTCTGTTGAGATTTCCATGAAAAATTGAGATGGTTCCTCCAACTTGGATTATATATGTTTAAGAATGGATCATTAATAGCCTTGGAGTAACCCTGGGTAGCATGAACTTGTTCTTGGATGAAAAGCGAAAACTATGCAGCTGTGGGACATTCACTCATATGGTGGGCTGAGCTAGCATAGATAGAACAAGTCTCTTGATAATTGGGAGGTAGTGCGTATTGCATAAGAGTTTGTTGACCTAGAGCTATGACTTGATCTAACTTCTGAGCAAGAAGATCAACTTTATCTAATTTCTAAGCTATCAGGTTCAAGTCGACCTTAGGACTAGAGTTTGCATATTTAATTTCATAGATTTCTGTCCACTTTTGGTTAGGATCGACCTTTCATAAAAGATAGTGAAGCATGATTGATCGAGTTCTCACTCAAAGTCTCAAATAGGGCATAGGCTTTATCCTCACTCTTGCTCATGAATGCATCTCCATAAGATGCATCAACCATCTATCTATACGAGTCACCTAAACCCTCATAAAAAGCTTGGATAATTTGCCATTTAGATAGACCATAGTGTGGGTATTTTCTAAGAAGTTTCTTAAGTCTCTCCCATGACTTATGAATCTGTTCTATAAGAAACTGAGCAAATCTAGTAATGGCTCATCTCATGGTGTTGACCTATGGGATAGAATTTCTTAAGAAACTCATACTGCATTTCAGCCCAAGTTCGGATTGGTCTCCCTATTGTACCAAGCTAATACTTAGCTTTGTCCTTAAGTTAGAAGAGGAATTGGGTCAATCTAAGTGCATCATTAGTAAAATTCTAGATTTTGACTGTAGAGCATATTTTTAAGAACTCATCCAGATGTTTATAAGGATCTTCATTGATGTTCCTATAGATGGGAGCATCTGGATTGTGGTCGACTTGATCTCATAATGACTTGCTGGGATTTCAGATAAGTGGATACAAGTCGATGGGTTATAGGCAGAATGAATAAAATATTTTCCCTCTGCCTAGATGGTTCTTCCAGATTTCCAGCCATTTTGTTATCAAGTTTAATGTTTATTAGCAATTTAATTTCAGGGTTGAGTTCAACTAGGTCAGGATAAAGTGCCTGTTGTGCACCAGTGCAAACCCTAATGTGTAGTTTGGATTTTTTTTTCTTAATTTTTTTTCAATCACAAGCAAGTTAGTAAACAATTAAATCTAGACACCTACGGGTTATTTAGACCTAACAGTTCAATATAATGTGAATCAGCATAGATGCCGGTTAAGTCTAATCTCACTTCTTTCAACCAGCCAGATAAGAGGTGGGGTCGTGGGAGGCTCCCTATGCTTTCGCAATGGATCTAATTAAACAACCATGAGTCCATTTAGACTTACTCTTTCTAATCTCTTGCCTTAGACACCAGTTTTAGAGATGAGCTCAAACCTACTTTGCACTTGACTTCAACACAATAATCAAACTGAACTCAATTGATCCTAGGGCTCAATATCTACTGAGTTTTAATTAGGCTTGGGTTAATGCGGGATGCTCGTTAGTTATTTTTGGGCTAAGGATGGATGATGAGATCTCCACCTTTCTTGATATAGGTGTTGCCCTTAAGTTAATTTAGAATGAAGATGCACAACCAAGTTCAAACAAGAGGTTCTATGCAACTAAACTAGATGCATGAAACTAATCAAACTTGAAAGCTTACTTTATCTCCAGCGACCACCAAAAGTAAATCTAAGATGATGAATGCTTCTAAATAATTAAATTTTACTCTTATTATATTAGATTTATGTGGGTAAATTTAAGTTAATTTGAAAAAAAAATTAATACTAAAAGGAAAGCAGTTTAGGGTTAGGATTGATCTCACCAATTTGAAGCTTTTTATCCTTCATTTTTTTTCTATTTTTCTATAAAAAGATAAAAATTTAAAAGTTAGTAAGATATATTCATAAAAAATTAAGAAATCAAATATTAAAATCGGTGCCTTCCCCTGCAACGGCACCAAAAACTTGATGGGTGCAATGTTGTTGTTAAGACACCATGCAATCAGTTTAATTCCATCTCCTAAAATATTTTTATAAATAGCAGTGAGTTGGATTGAATCTACAAAGAAGGCTATAGGTTGAGGTTTTGAAATCTTTAATTTTTGAAAGAAAAAAAGAAGATTGAACAGAGTCAAAATTGTAAACAGAAGACAGGAATTAAATGATGCAGAAAGATAAACTCGGTACTAAGATCTACTATTTAGATCTTAGCATCTACTTACAATAAATTAAATTTTAGAGATTTAAATTTTATTTAAAATCTAAATCCTATTGCAAGAATTTAAAAGGAATATAGCAAGAATTAAAAGTGCAAAAGAAAGTAACTGGATACTAAGATCTACAAACTAGATCCTAGCTTCCACTTGTAATAAAATAAAACCAGAAAATTAAAGAGAATAAAATTACTTTTACATAAATTAGAATCTAAATTCAAGTATAAAATATTAAAAAAACTAATAAAAAGATAAAAAACTAAAATAAAGAAAGTAAACTAGAAAGCTGGAACAAGGGTTGGAGGTTGATTCATGCAGCCTCGTTGGGAAGACAGTTGGTGGACTCCTCTTCCTTCATACTCTATAGAGCATGCTTGCATTCTCATCTTGATCTTCTTTAGATCTGATCTTGGAAAATATGGAGGCTTGATAGAAGTGATGGAGGAAACAAGGCTCTTTTCAAGGCACCCTTTCCTTGAAGCTACAACCCAAACCCTAAGCCCTTGTTGCCACCTCTCTCTTTCTTTATGCCATCAAAATTTTTTAGATGCTGATACTTGGAACATGGACTCCTTTAAAATGTCTAGGTTTTGGTGATTTTTTGGTATTTTTTTCTTGAATTTGTGCCATGTAAATCCCTCTTGATTTGGGAGGTTGTATCTCTACTATTTAGGAAGCAATCACATGAAGAATTTGCTTTTGCCACCTAAGCTCCTATTTTGCTCATTATGCTAAATCTTTTTAGACTCTTATTTACTATTATTTATTCTCTTTGAGGTTAGCTCCTTTCCATCCAAAATTGGTTGCCATATCAGGTTTCTGCTTGAAGAAAACTAGGATGAATCTAGGTGTATTGGGTGTTTCCTGTTTTGTCCAGCACTATTACTAACTTTAATTCAATGTAGCTACCTTATCTAAAATCTAAATTAACTTCTATAAATTACATTCTTTTTTGTTCATCTTAGAATTCTGTAAGATTTGGTCTTGCTCAATTTGGAATCCTGTAGCCTATCTTTCAGGAGTCCTTATACCAAAGGTGTCAGAATCAAGGGGTCCGGCCAAGGAAGAGATTAACTGCTTTTCTTGCTTTCTGTGCTCTTAGCTCCTTTATAGTTGATAGCATCAGCAAAGGAAGGTGTGGGATTAGGGTTTCATAGGGTGGATGGCCAGCTAGGGTTTCAAGGCTCCAAGATTTCAAAACATCTCCGACGATTTGAATTTACCTACCAAGTAAGAAAGAAGCATAAATTAAACTTCTCATAACTTTTCTAATGGGTGTGAAACTTGATTTTTGGTACTTAGATTAATCAATCAACTCGATATCTATTTTTATAAATATGTACTAATTTTATATTTTCAAAATTATTTTGAAAATACTTAATTTTGCAAGAAAATCCAACTTAAGTATAAAATTAGGATTTTTAGAAGATGTTAGCACCATTAAATACCTAAAACTCATAAAATAATTATAAAATATATATCTTATCAGCACCCATCATGTATGTTGTAGAGAGGAGCTGTTTGACTTCTTAGAGAGCAGTGAAGGTGCTGTTCATCTGTCAGATAGATCAAGCTGTGCGATCAGAGGCATCAGAACGGTCAGCTGGAGGACACATGATGGTGTAGTGAGAAGATTGGGCGAGATCCAATACATACCCGATTTTAGGTAGAATCTTATCTTACTGAGCAAACTAGATTCAAACGGCTATATAGGTGGATAGTTGGTGATGGAACCTGAAAAGTTATGTATGGTGATAGGATTATTCTGGAGGGAGAGAAGAGGATGAGAGGATATTACTACCTAGTGGAGAGCCCAGTATGAGGTGGAGCTTCAAGAGCCAGGAGTAACCCAGTGCGAGGTGGAGCTCCAATGGAAATTGATCGGGCACAAGATGTGAGACTCGAGAGGATGAGAGTCGATGTTACAGAGTGAAGTTTCTATTACCACAGGAGACTTCTCCATACAAATCTTTGGTAAGAGTGAACACAGCCCATGACGGAGGTGGGATCGAGCAGCCTGGCTCGACTCCCATGTTTGCCCATTCATGAAATAGCAAGCGCACCCCAAGGCGTTGAGGCGAGACAGATCACAGGCTCTCAGAGATAGGTAGAGGTCGAACATCGAGTCGAGATAGAGATTGTTGAAAAAAATAGATTTGTTCCACATTAAGCCCAAAATGAGGTCCAAGATGACGAATGAAATTCAATGAGCCTAAGAACAACCCAAATGAAGTCCAGATGAAGAAGATACGTGCAAAAAAAAGATCAAAAATAATTGATACGGCCCATAAGCCATCGGAGGGCCCATGGGTCGGTGCAGGCTGTTGATGCTGTGGACCAAGCCCAACAGTGCACTAGCGCTAGGCCAGCCCAAGCATGCTTGCGGTCTGCGAAAATGGGCACCTAGGCCCGTTGAGATCACGATCCACAATGGACCGCATGTTGGG
>KE506377.1:4047-24369 GCA_000441515.1 Elaeis oleifera
TAGATCTGGTTCCTTCACTCTTGCCTCAGCTTAAATTGGCTTACACTGCATATGCCGAATGAGTCTTTTTTATTGGTCTTCTTATAGAAAAGTATGCAATCATTACAACATGCATCTATCTTCTCATATCCCATGCCCAACCCTTTCACCATTTTCTTCGAAGCATAGAAGCTCCCAACAAGCTTCTCATTGTTCGGTAGCATTTTCTTTATTATTGCTACTATCCTATTATAATAATTGATCATTATATTAAACTCAGCCTTCAAGTTTAACAACTCTGATATAGCTGATAGTACAGTGTGTATTTCACATCCTGATCATAGTAATTTATCAGCATCTTTCAGCATACGATAGAAATCGCCACTGCTAGCTTCTGGATCATTCTCCACATCCCAATTAAATTCAGGATCAGTCGCATCTATAACTATATCCACTATTCTATCTGTATCCATGTTCTGCTCAGTTTGAACCCTTGCAACTTTCTCCCACGTCTCTCCATGCAGGTATCAATGCTTATAGTTGGGCATAAATCTACTCTTATACAAATAGATAGTAATTGTATCTCTATCAAATATTTCTCTATTGCCACATCTGTTACAAAGGCAATGAGTCCATCCTTGATGTAAGAGTACTTATTTTCAAAATAAAATTGCAGAAGTACTCTACACCTCCCTATATTTAGCAAAAATCTCCTCGTCGACTATTCGATGGTCCATCCAACTGTGATCCATGACAGACTATCTAAGAATTCTGTATATACATAAATACAAAGTAATTGCTAAATACTATTTTATCATTCAAAATGGCTTACATAGTATATGCATCCTATCATCAACTGATAGGTAAAGATAGGTCCTATCCCATTTAGGAAATACATTAATTCGATAGATCCATTATAGTAATTAAATGATATGCAACAAAGATCGAAAAAAATTTCGACAACATTTCTCTTTAGTTCTCCCATGTAGGAAGAATAAAAGAAAATATTATCCAAAATTTTTTTCGAACTCTCAGCATATCATTTGATTACTATAATGACCTATAGAATTACTTGTATTTCTCAAACTGTCCATAGTTGACAATCAATTGATCAATATACATAATTCTTCCATCCGTATAAAAATAAATAAATATACGGATATATTAGAATATATACATCAATCAACTGACGGGTCTACACTCCATGCAATGTAAATTTATTAAATTAACATATAATTAATGCTTCTCGGCACCTTCCATCGGTCTGAGTGTACTGGGTGCATGAAGGCTAGATGCCTTGGATGCCAGTTGTGACCCGAGGCTCGGACACATAGGACATGCCTAGGCCTTATGTTTGTAATGGTGCCCGGCACCTTCCCTCGATCCGAGCACTCTGCATGCCCAGACCCAAATCTTGTGCATCTAATTAATTAATTAATTATGTAACTAACTAATTAAATCAATATTTAATTAACTTTAGTAATGGCACTAGTCGTCACTAATAATAGACAACATTAGCCATCGCTAATGCCGTCGCTAATACTTATAGGAATATTCATATACGCACTGATGTGGGACGGATCATGAGGCAGGGACAGGGTGGCTGGCTCGAGGCCACGGGCTAGGGGTGGCGAGGTCGGGCGGGGCAAGGGGCCACGGGCTATAGGGGGTAGCGGGGCCATTGGGGGTTACGGGGAGGGGCGGGGCCACAGGGGGTGGCAGGGCCGGGGCCAGGGTCGGGGCCACAGGGGGCGGCGGGGCCATGTGTTGGGGTTGGTGGGGCTGGTGGGCGGTGCCGCGGGCCGCAGGGGACGGCGAGGCAAGGGCCGCAGGGCCAGCAAGGTCGGCTCAGGGTCGGGCCGATGCGAGGATGGGGTCGGTGGGGTCACAGCGACTGTGAGATATCGGAGAGGGGGGTTGGGGGGGTGAGGACATCGGACAGAGGGGTTGGGGGGCGAAAATGGGAGAGCATGAGCGGGAAGGGAGAAATTTTTTGATTTTATAAAAGGTAGACTATTAGCGACGACAAACTTACTGTTTTTAATATCGTCGGTGATGGTATTAGTGACGAAAATTTTTATCACTAAAAATAAAAATTCATCACTAATACTTTTATCAAATTTTTAAAATAATTTTTTTCAAAATTATTAGCAATGGCATGACTTCCGTTGCTAATATTGTCGCTAATAATAGCAGTCACTAATACTGTCGCTAACTCCATCATTAATAATTTAAAATATTTTTATTAGCGATGGAATCAGCCATTACTAAAAAAATTTGATCGCTAATTGCTCTATTAGCAACAGCAATATTGCTGTCGCTAAAAACCATCGCTAATAACCTCTCCATACCTTCACAAATATCTGAATATGATATAATTTTAAATTAAGTCCATCTTCATTGTTCATTATCTAAATAATTATCGTTAGAGTATCGTCACAAAAAATTACCTCGATCTGACAGTCCTAGCTATATCGATCAATAAATTTGATTTCGATGGTCATGAATAATCGTATGATGATCTGATAGATAGAGACTATCGATGGGTCTAAAAATTTACAACGATAATTTTGATGATATTTATAGCATACTATCAAAATTTTACTTCAATCAGACATCATGATCATAATCTATTTAGTACGAAATAATTTCGATCGTTAAATAAAAATAAATGATCAAAAGGTCAAACAGTGTTCTATTAAGATAATTTTTAGATAAATAATTTTTGCTACTACTTTAATCATTTGTACGATGATCATCATAAAATCTAAACCGCATATATATGGACCATCTATGTTAAGCAGATCTTATGAAAGCACAAGTATAATTATTTGAGGATTTTAAGAATGAGTATCAAGAGACACATAATTTTGGATCATCCATATACGTGCATTTTGAATTTTACAATCACTACTACACAAATGATCAAAATAGTAGTAAATATCATTTATCTAAAAAATCATCATATAATTGGATGCCGTTTGGCCTTTTAATCATTCATTTTTATTTAACGGTCTAAATCATCTTATGCTAAATTGACCATGATAATGATATCCGATTGAAGTAAATTTAATAGTATAATATAAATATTATCAAATTATTATTATAAGTTTTTAGATCTATCGATGGTCTCTATCTATTAGATCATCACGTGATCGTTTGCAACCGTCGAAATCAAATTTCATTGATCGACATAGCTAGGGCTATCGGATCGAGATAATTTTTTGTGACAATACTCTAATGATAGTTGTTTAGATAATGAATGATAAAGATGAACTTTAATTTAAATTATACTATATTCAGAAAAAATAGGTTTTAATGATAGACCTATAGCAATGGTTGTTACGTAACTGCTACAATAGAGACAGAATATAATTTTTCTGAATATGATATAATTTTAAAATTAAATTATCTTTATCATTCATTATCTAAATAATTATCATTAGAGTATCATCACAAAGACCATCTCGATCCGATAGTCCTAGGTATGTCGATCGTTAAAATTTGATTTCGACGATCACGAATGGCCGCATGATGATCTGATAGATAGAGACCACTGTTGGGTCTAAAAACTTTCAACAATGATTTCAATAATATTATATTATACTATCAAAATTTTACTTCAATCAGACATCGTTATCATGGTCAATTTAGCACGAAATGATTTGGACCATTAAATAAAAAATGAGTGATCAAAAGACCAAACGGCATTCGATTATATGGTGATTTTTTAGATAATGATCTTTGCTACTATTTTGATCATTTGTATGATGATGATCATAAAATTCAAACTGTACATTTATGAATGATCTAAAACTATGTCTCTTGATTCTCATTCTTAAAATTCTCAAGTAATTATACTAATACTTGTGTAAGATCTGCTTAATATGGATGGCTCATATACATGCAGTTTGAATTTTATGATCATCATCATATAAATGATTAAAATAATAGCAAAGATCATTTGTCTAAAAAATCATCTTAATCGGATGCCATTTAGCCTTTTGATCACTTATTATTCATTTAACGGTCCAAATAATCTTATGCTAAATTTACCATGATAATGATATCTGATTGAAGTAAAATTTTGATAGTATAATACAAATATCATCAAGATCACCGTTATAAATTTTTGGATGTATTGGTGGTCTCTATCTATTAGATCATCATGCGGGCCGTTTGTGGCTGTCGAAATCAAATTTTAATGGTCGAATATCTAGGGCTGTCGGATCAAGGTAGTCTTGTATGATGATATTCTAATGATAATTATTTAGATAATGAACAGTGAAGATGAACTTTAAATTTAAAATTATGTCATATTCAGAGAAAAATAAAAAAAAATTATACTCTGTCTCTATAACAGCAGTTGAAGAATAAATGCTGCCATAGGATCTATAACAACGGTTGCGCAATTGCTACCATATATTGTATAGCAACAGTTTATCAACCGCTATCATATCTCGAACCTATGACAGCGGTTATCATGCTATGACAGCGATTATTTATAACCGCTGCTATAGGTCTAACGTATGGCAGTGATTATAGATAATCGTTGGCATAGGTTCTACGATAGCGATTTTGGATCTGTTGCCATAATAAGAGCTACCATAGCCCCTTGTTGTAGTAGTGCAATTCAACAACAATCACCTCATGAGAAGCTACCTTATAAAAGAATAGATAATATAAAAATCACTATTCAAGATACACATGAAATAGTGGGAGTTAGGAGATCTTCAAGATGTTGCCCAGCAAGATAACCAAGAAGGAAGGGGGGTGAATTAGATTTTAAAATTTAAACGAGATATGTGCTATTTTAACAAATAATAAAGTGTTAGTGAGTGCAGAAATTATGTAATCAAGTAAGCTAAAATATAGAAGAGATGAAAACAAATAGAATGCAAGCAATGTACAATCATCATAATTTTTATAGTGGTTCTGTGCCCCTAGCACCTACATCCACTCTCCAAGATTTTCTTAGAATTTTTACTATAATCTGTCTAAGATTACAATTGGATAGTTTTTTTGGGCTCACTATCTAAAATTCAATTGGCTTTGTATGGGATCACTATCTAAAATTCAATTGGCTTTGTATGGGATCACTAACCAAAACCTAACCCAAACTAATTCTTGGCTTATAATCCAATTACAAGGCTTGGATGAGCATATATATCTCCTAGTTTCAAACCCTTATTGAAGCTAGTTACAGCTGACTAGTTAAAAACAAAGTGACAACACTATAAAAACTCCTTTAATGAGCAAATGACTATCGATAAAACTTGTGAAATCTCTTTTTGAGGAAGCTTTTCAGTTGAGAAAGTTGTCTTCTTACTAAAAATGCTCTCTTGATTTGATGGTTTAGATGGTTGAGGAATAAAAGCTCTCTATTTAAAGCTTCTTGATTTTTTCTTATTATTTTTACTTTGTTGCTTTAATTCTCATTTTTTTGTCTTGTTAATCAACTGTTGGAAGTGTTAAATCACTGTTTGGGAGTCTATAAAGTCATTTTTGACTATCAGAATCCAAAATAAAGTCATTGAAAATATTTCTATAAAATTTTGAAAATTTTATAGAACTAGTCATTGAAACTCGAATCAGCTCGAGTGGCCTTCGAGTCTATCTTTCCAACAACACATCTCTCTGTGTTTTTCCACAACTTCAACTCGAGTAACTCAAGTCAACTTGAGCTGTCGCTCGATACTTGAATTTTTTATTTTAAATAATTATATTTCTACCATTCCTTATTCGAGTTGACTCACATGACATTTAAGTCAACTTGAGAGCATGTCGGTTGAAATTTTGACATGCCAGAATTTTTTTTCTTGTATTTTTTAGCTTGAATCGACTCGAGATACCCTCAACTGAATTTTTATAAACTTTTTTATTTAAAGATATTTTGATTTCAATCTTTGAAGACTTTTTCCATCTCAATTTCAAAGATCTTTCACTTCAAATAAGCTTCCAAAAATCTTTTCTCTCAAATTTGTTTGAGCCTTAAGGATCAATCTTTTGATACCTGCTAATTTACTTGAAACTTCATCTCAATGAAACTATTAGATCAATTATATACTCAAATATTTTGCTATTTATCAAAATCAATCTCTGAGGTCAGCACAAGAATTAGAAGGTCAGTAATTTGTAGTGATTATATTGTATGCCTTCTGGAGTCTAACTATTATGTTGGACCTAAAGATGATCCAAATTCATTTTCACAAGTGATGAGTGGAGAAAATTTTACACTTTGGTTTGATACTATGAAGGGAAAGATGGCATATGTTGACTCTATGATTGATTTTGATGATTACAAAATATTGAATAATTATGATACTAATTATATAATTTAAAGATGGATGTAAGATTTTCTAGATGCTCATAATGAAAATTTATCTTAAAAGAAATCCTCTCAAGGAGCCAAGCCAAAGTACTTCGAATAATAAGATTTTACAAGTTTAGCCAAGAGGAGTCAACTCCTGATGATGAAGAGTCGACTCTGACATGTTGGAACAAACTGATATGGACTATGAATCGACTAATATAAAGTAAGAGCTAGCTCTCTTAGTTAAAATAGAAGACTGTATTTTAGAATTTCTACAAGAGTTGACTCATAGATTCTGTGAGTCGACTCTTGGATAGCTCAAGTCAAGTCATGAAGACTGTGAGTCGACTCGTGACACGAAGACTGCACTAATGGCTAATTTTTTGAATATCTCCAATAGCTAATTTTTATCTAGCAGCTAGTTCAGCCTTTTCAATGGCTAAAACTCATTCTCTAGCCACTGTCAAACCTATTAAAAGTTAGAGAATTATTTGAAAAGGAAGCCAAGAGGATTAGAAAGAAAAAACTTCATCTTTGTAAGAGCATCATTGAATATCATTGAAAAGAGAAAGAAAAATTTGTGTATAGAAATCAGTGGGCTTTCAAGAGAGATCATATCTATCATCTTCCATATCTTCTCAAGCATCAAGAAGAGAAGTTGAAGTTTCACTGAATATTTCATTAGCAACTTCTCTATGCTTCAAAAGAGTTCAAATTTTCTATTTTCTTTATGCTGAACTTTTCATTCTTGTATCTTATTTTATTTTTTTAGAAAAAAAATCTTTGAGTAAAGATCTATCCAAGTCTGGAATTTGATATTGTAGATTTTGGTGAATGAGCCCAAAAAATCAACTAAATTGATTGTAAATTCAAAAAATAATTGATATACAATTTTGATTGATGATCTCAAAAAATCAAATGAATTTATTTTTCAGACCAGATAAAACAAACTTTCGGTAATCGAGCTGATTATAGTAAAATTTTCAAGAAAAAATTGAAGAGTGGATGTAGATGTGGGGTTACACCAAATCACTATAAATTTCTTTGTATTTGTGTGGTGCTCTTTCTTATTTGCTTTACTTACTTTTAATTTCTATTTGACATTATTTTAATTCTTGCACTGCTATCTTTAATATTTTAATTCTACCGTAGCTTAAAGCATACACCTCACAAACACTCAAGCTAGATTAATTTAAAGCACATACTTATTTAAATTTCTAATTTAGCTAAAATTTTTAAAGAACCCAATTTACTCTCTTTCTTTGGTTGCTATCTTTCTGGAGAATAATTGATATCAAAATGATTGCTCATGTATTTATTATTGATTTAGTGGTCTTGAGCCAAAGATTATGACAATACTAGTTGGTTCCTCATTTGCTGAAGGATAATCAACTTTGAGACCACCATTATTTAGTGGCACCAACTACATATTTTGAAAAACTAAAATAAATATGTATACAAGTTTTAGAATATGACATGTGGAGAGTCATAATTAAAAGACCACACACACCTACAATTGAAGCAAATTGAACATTCTCTCCTAAATCAAAAAAGATTGGGATGAGCATGATAAAAGATGGCATAATTAAATACTAAAACCATTAATATTCTATATTGCTCTTTAGATATATGTGAATTTAATAGAATATCAACTTATATATCTGACAAAAAAATTTAGGACAGATTAGAAGTAACTCATGAAGGAACAAAATAAGTTAAAAAATCTAAAATTAATTAATTATTTACAAATATGAATTATTCAAAATGAAATAATATGAGTCTATTTCTAATATATTCTCAAGATTTACTGATATTATTAATACTTTAAATGGTCTTGATAAAATACATACTAATCATGAGCTTATTTGCAAGATTTTAAGATATTTGTTGAAGACATGAAAACCTAAAATAATAGCCATATAAAAAGTGAAAGATCTTAGCAAACTATCCATGGAGGAGTTAATTAGTTCATTCATGACACATGAGTTAAACATACATCTAAAGGAGGAAGAACAAGAGTCAAAGAAAAGAAGACCATCACCTTTAAATCAACCACAAAATTAGAAGAAAGTGATGAGTCAGAGGATGAAGATGGAGAAGAAAGTCAAGATGAAGAAGAAGACTTGGGGCTACTCACTAGAAAATTTTAAAAGTTTCTCATGAAAAAAGTTTGAAAAAAAAGGAAGATAATGAAGAAAAAGAAAGAAGAAATATCATATACTATAAATGTAATAAGAGGAGATATTACAAGCTAAATTATCCTCTAGAGAAAAATAACCTCAAAAGGAGTAAAAGCAATGCAATGATCGTTATTTAGAAAGATAGTAACATTTCAAATTCTAATGAAGAAGAAGAGGAAGGTACTATAAATTTTTGTCTCATGGCTAATGATGATGAGGTAAACCTTGAAAACTCTTTCAAATTTACTTTTGATAAATTATTGAAGCCTTGCATGGGTTAATGGGTGAATATAAAAAGATTAAACTATAAAATAAAGAGCTTAAAATTTAAATATATCTTTAGCTGAAGAAAAGAATAAGATTTTAATTGAAAAAGAAGAATTTTTGAAGGGGAAAAAAGTCTTGACTAATAAAAAAAAAACTATTAAAATATGAAAAATCTCTTATAGAGGAAAATACAAAATTAAGAAAAGTATTAAAATCTATAATTGAAAAGTTTATAATTAGTTCTCAAAAACTTTAATTAATGTTAAATAATTGAAAAACTATTTTTGATAAAGCTAGAATCAGTTTTAATCCTTCAAGAAAATAAAATTTTATCAAAAATATGTTTAGTAAAGCTTATCATAAAATCATACTATAATTTATTTTAAATATAACAAAGTAGGCCATAAAATTTCTGAGTGTAATATCAAGAAAATGGTTATACTTTGGTTAAGCAAATTTGAATTCTAAAGAAACCATGTGCACTAACTCTAATAGACCCAAGAAAGCTTGGGTATCAAAATTTAAAAATAATTTTATAGGTATACCAAGCATCTAAGGGCATGAAAGGAGTGAATTCTTAAAAATGGATGCTTAGGACTTAAATGGATGGATGATATTTGATAAAAGCTAAACTGATTTTCACATCACACTATCTTGAGTGTTGAAATAATTTAGCATAATTGATTGATTTTGATGATCTTTGTGAATATATTATTTTCCTTGCATCTGTGAATGTCTTACTTCTTGCCTTGAATGTTTTGATGTATACATCATTGTAAGCATATATTTAAAATTTTATGCTCTCTTAATACTTTATGTTATGTTATTTTGCTTGATAATTGTTTAAGAAAGCTGAATCAAAATAAGCTTGATTGAATAAGAAATCACTTGTGTGCAAATCATATTGTATTAAAATTTTGACATCCTCATAAAATATCTAATTATTAAAATCTCTTAAAAATTGTATGATCTAAGAACTTCAAGATAAGGCATCTATTCATAAGAGATCATGTACTTAATATTGTTGATTTGCATTGCATCTTAGGGTGATCCTTAAGAATTTAAAAATCTCCTAGTTGGACCTAACTCTTACAGCTATTATCTAGTTTCCTTCTGATTCAATTGATCATTATATCCCTAATTGACTCATTTATTATGATTTAAATATTATTCTCGATCATTGATTTATTTGTCTTTGATCCATATTTTTTTTGAACTAATGTTCTTGGATCCAAACTCCTTGAGCTATTTTCTGTATTAAGGAGTTGACTCTTGGACCAGAGGAGTCAACGCATAGATTCAAGAGAAAAATAGTTTTGTGAGGAGCTGACTTCCAGTTTTATTAGAGTTGACCCCTCTTCAGGAGCTGACTCATGTTTAGCAAGAGTTGACCCTTGTATTTATGGTGGATTTCTTAATTGAAAATATCCCAATGCTCTATCATTCTATTTCTAATTTTTTTGAGCTGTAATTCTTTTCAAACTCATCCTTTCCCATCAAATTTAAAATTTTTCTCTCCATTTCTATCCGATTCTTGTGGCCCTTGTTATCCAATGGCACCTTGGAAGCTTTACGCCCAAGGGAAGAGGAAGTTCTATATGAAATTAAGAAATTAGGATTTTTCCAAATAATTCTCCCATGCAAGAAAGAGGGACCAAGCTTCGAAATGATCATGAACAAAAAATAGACTTTGAATTTATTGGTCAGAAAATTAAGAGAATGAGTTGAAAGTTTAGTTTCCAAAATGAAAGGCGTGTAGATTGAGATGGATGTTAATAGCATTGGACACACATTGCATATATAGATCGATGGGAGCACCTCAGATTATCTCAAATAGTGACATATCAAATTGAGATTTATATTGGATCGAGATGATGTTGAGAGTAGCAAGGATATTAGTATCAGCACTCATGCTACAACAGATGATGATGACTCCTATAGTAGAGCCCATTATAGTAGATATCAGAATTGAGGAGCCGGTAGAATCGCATAAGAAATCGCTTCTCCTTTATAAACTAGTTGTCCATAGAGTTCAAATCATCTACTTGATAGACTAGATGAGGATTTATTTGTTGAGAGAGTTTCACCAAGATCATCATTTTAGTTCATGCAGAGCTTTAGAGATATACTTTAGAGGCACAATAGACGAGATGAGACTTATTGGAGGTTCTATCTTTGGTCAAAGAGCAGTCAGTTAGATTGATCAAGGCTCTTACTTCAGTGAGAGAGGATGTTCATAATTAGGATTAGTCATCCAGAGATATCAGATCATCCTCTCTTTCTTGTCAGTCCAGATCTACATCTTAAGATTATCTTGATTTATACTTAGGATGCTAGATTGCTTTCATAGAGCTTTAGTGATCTCAGCAATTCATTTATATCATCTATATAGGAATTAGCTCTCCTATATTTTATATATTTTTATATTTTCATTATATTTTATATTCATATTTGGCTAATTAATGAAAATTTGATCTTTTATGAAAATTCAATATGCTTGATTGAATATTTGCTTTGTTTATAAAACTAAGGAAGGAAAAATATGCTCTTACAAAGCTTGTTTCTTTAAAATTGAATGAATATACATAATTTGAAAGAAAAAGGGGAAGAACTAAGAAAATAAATTTACTAATATTTATTATGAAAAATAGGAGAAGAAGATATTATTTGAATATTATAAGAGAAATTATTTTGAACTTAAAGAGAATTTATTGATTAACATGTGTAGGGCTAAGCAAATAATCAAAATCCGAAGAAATCCACTTAATCCAATCCATATGAAATCGAATTTGAATCGGATTGAATTGGATTGTGATTCGTAAAAAATTTGATTAATTACAATCGAATTTGGTTCTATATTTTTAATCCATATGAAATCAAATCTAACCGATCGATATAGTATTTTCAATACTTAAGCTGTTTGAAGAATTGTAAATTAACAATTATGACATGTTATGTACTAATTTATGAATATTATGAAATTATTATATCCTAGTTTCTATATGAATTAAATGATATATTGATTTATGATATTTAAAATTAATATTAGATCAACATTGAAGTCCAAACTGATACAATCCATTTGAACCCGCTACAAATTGTTAACTTTAATTTCAAATGATTTATATATGATAAACGATCGACAGTAGATTAGATTTTCTTCAATCCGATAGGATTCGGTTGAATCAAAGTTTTCTCTCAATGCGACCCAACCTGACCTGTGCTCAGCCCTAAACATGTGTATTTTGATTATCTTGATATATTTGAGCATTCATATGATTTTGTTCATGTGACTCATTTTGAGAAATTTATTCATACTTTGTAAGCTTTAATCTAGTCATCATTTCTATTATTTTGCTCCGACTGATTGTTTTTAAGAATAAATTTGAAAATATTCCTCTTGAATCTTTTGAAATTGGTATCAAGCTGAATTTTTTGAGTAAGTTATTAATTATGTTTGAGACATGGATTTCAAACTTACTCTTCTTAAATCTTCAAGTTGTATCACTAAATGGTATCAAAAATTTTTTAAGAAAGATATTATTTGATTTGAATTTCAAAATAATTGATATCAAAAAATTATTTTTAAACAAAATTTTAAGAAGTGGTATCAAACAGTTTATTATTTGCCTTGTATTCTATTGCTTTATTTTTGGCAAAAAAAGAAGAATGTTTTATCTCAAATCTAATTGTGTATAGCTATATTCTTACTATAATATCATTTGAGATAAATTTAAAATTTTATATCTTTTCTAAACTTAATTAAGCAATATTTCTTAAGAAAGAAAGAGATTGAAAAAAAATATCTCTTTATGATTTGTTTTCAATGATCTATCGATATCCACTTAAAGTGATTCATCATTTTGATCTAAATTTAATCGATTCATCTTTTTTGATCAAAAACTTTCCCACTTGGTATCATAATTTTTATAATGGCTATGACAAAAGAGAAATATTTTTTGAAAATTGTCATAAATGGTATCACACAGGTTTGGATAAATTATAAAAACTTCCCTGAGATTTGTCTTTATTACACTTTTACCTTATAGTTTGAAAATCCTACATTTATAAAATGACCCAATTACCCTCATGACATAACAAAGCAAAGTGGATGGTGAAAGATGGTTCGACAACATCATAGTCTCTCTCTTGAGCACTGACACTCTTATTGTCCACCATCTTAGACTCCGGATACACCGTCAGCTCCAAAAATGGGCACATGACCCCTCCTTGATAGCCCAGATCTTGTTCTCCTGGGTGGACCATAGTGAGTAAAGCACCGTCGAGGCATCCTTCTTCACATGCAAGCCCTCAGTCTCGAGGTGGATAAGATGGGGGATCACATCAATGCGGCCGATGGCAATCTTGTGCTCCCCACCTTGGAGAGGTAAAGGAGGGCAATGGCGGCATTCTCACAGGGAATAGGGGTGCCAGTCCTAAGGACATGGATGAGGGGTGGATGGCTTTGGTGGTAGTGATGGGGTCCTTGTTCTCATCATAGGTGGGAGAGAAGGGTGACGAGGGGATAGACGAAGCCGGCACGGATAACCTTGAGGTGGTTCTCTAGGTTGTGCTTGGCCAGGAGGTAGAGCATCATGGCTATGCGGAGCTGGGTTTCGACAGGGGTGGAGGGGGATGCTAAATTGGACATGAGGCCGTGGATGACCTCATCGGAGTAGTCAGTAGTGTAGGACATGAGGAGGCAGTGGAGGGTGATGCCACCGTTCTAGGCAGAGCTAGCAAAAGAGGAAAATTCATCAAAGCAGTTGTTGTTGCATGAAGAAATATGCAGTAGTGTAGTACATACAATTTAAATTTATGCAGTAAAAATGCTAAATTAAATAATTTAATCTTAATTATATGTATAAGATCCTATCTTAGACTACCACATCATAATCTTTGGTATGAAAATATGCACTTTAGATCTAAAATAAAATCGTATCGATCTCATCGATGCTGAAATTCTAGATCTAACTATTAGATCTACCATAAAAATCAAAACAAGTTAGAGATCATTACCAAACAAATTTGATCTTGATCTCCTCTAGTTCAATGTTTGGAGAAGGTGTTCTTCAGGTCGCTCATAGCCACACAGAGTCATCTAACCTCTACAGGTAGATCCACACGAAGACAGGCGCAGATCAGGGACTTGGAGGTGCTAGCCTGCAAGCAACTTCGATAGCTGATTTGTTCCTCCTCCTTCAAATACCTTGAACACTCCAAAGTAAGAAAGATCAAGAGGAGGAATAGAGGAGAAGGAGAAGAGGCTCTGGAAACAAAAACCAACAAGGGATAGATCATGGGACGTCTAAGAGAGAGGACCCCTTTTATAGACTAGGATTTAGGATTTTCCAAGGAAGAGCACCAAGAGTCAACGCCAAAACCTCCTTTGGCATCCCAAAAATTCTAAAAAATTATTAAGATATGGAGAAAGATTCTAGAGTCTCACATGCTAAATAATTCTTCAAAAAAAATAAGAAAAAAATTAATATGGTGCCAACAATATTCTATATATGAAAAATTCTTTCCTAGTTTATCTCTTATATCTAATTCGAATCGCATTCGAATTAGGCAAGAGATAATATTATGACTCATCAGCTATTTTTGCCCACTCTTATTGGACCCTCTATCATGATGCCAAAAATCATAACCCAATCTAATTAGGCGTGGAGAAATTGGCATGGGTTCAGGAGTGGCTTAGGAGATAAGGATAGAGTCCTAATTTGACTTGGACTCTTCATTTCTAATTCAATTCTAATCCAAATCAAATTTGGATTGAACCCACTAATAGAAATGAACCTAATCTAATTAGAAAGCTAAATATCTCATCAAATTTCTAATCCAATTAGAAATTAGCCAAGTCAAAATTCTGATCGAATCAGGATCAAATTTTCTTATAATCGGGCTCGATCATATCAAACCCAATTAGAGTCAAACTGAATCTAATTCAATTAGACTTGATCCAAAGCTCTTTGCTCAATCAAATTGAGTCAATTAGTAATCTAATTACTAATTAATTCTTTAAAATAGTAGAGTCTCAGTTTCAGTGGGACTCTCCTCCAGAGTCCTAGTCGGAGTAGGACTCTTTACCAGAGTCACAATCTAATTGGACTCTTCAGCCATCTGATCTGATCAAATCTTCTAATATGTATGACCTTATAGGTTCAAACCTAAGCTGATAGCATAGGAATAACTTTCTATGCCAATCAATATAACCATCTAGCAATGATGACCTGACGACCGAATAAGTCGAAGTATTGCAAAACAATCTTCTAGAACCTACTGGCGTATGGTTACCGTATAATTCATCCTTTTGACCTAAATACTCAAGGAGACCTAGGATTTAACTGTCAACCCTAATTTAGTTGACCACATTGTATTTCAACCTTTCAAATCTATCTCATGAATTACTCTGGCCAAGATTTTACTGAATTGAAATATACTGATGCATATCTCCTACTAATTCAGAGGAGTCAATTTCATCTTGACTCACACACCGACTTGATAAGTACTTGACTGCACCCAGTAGCCTTCCGATATTGAGTTAAAAACTCAGATAGTCTGATACAAAAGTACAGTGAGTTGCTTACAAGTCATCGTGGTGGTCTCAGATCAGAGAGACACTTATACCCATACCCTTCACGAGCTACTCTGGATAGCAGAGTGCTCGACATATGGTCATGTTTGATGCGAATGTACTCCTACATTTTATCTACATACCATAACACTCCTTGGTTAAGATGACAACCAACTCATATCGCACACAATGATCTACACTTGATATCGCTATCGTCCTAGTAATAACATATCATTTGGTTGTGAATATTTCTAAGAACTTAACGATAAATCTTGTTTATCGATTAATCATAGTTCTAAGGACTTCATTACAACACAGGAGTTCAAAGATGGACAATTTGTAATAAAATATCAAATAACTTTATTAATAAAATTATATATAATTTACAAGATGAGCACAATCGTCTAATGATTGGCTTTGGGATGCATTTCCCAACAACTCCCACTTGGACTAAACCAATCGATACAATATCGAATACCCATCTTCGACTTGTGGTCATCGAACTCCTTGATTTCGAGAGCTGTAGTAAATGGGTCGGTCAGATTCTTCTTTTCGTTGATCTTCTGAAGGTTGACGTCACCTTGATCCACGATCTTCTAGATAAGATGATAGCAGCACAGAATATGTTTGGTGCGCTGATGTGATCTCGGCTCCTTGGTTTGAGGAATAGCTCTAGTATTGTTGCAGTATAATAAGATAGGGCCATCAATGGAGGGTGCCACTTCGAGCTTGCCGATGACAATCATACAGCTTTCTTCGCAACATCGGATGCCGCGATATACTCTACTTCGCAAACAGAGTCTGCCACAGCATGCTGCTTGAAACTTTTCTAGCAGATCGCTCTACTATTTAGGATAAAAATATAATCCGACACACTCTTACTATCATCATGGTCTGACTGAAAGCTGGAGTCGGTGAATCCCATCAGTTTCAAGTCAGTTTCACCATACACAAGCTACTGATCCTTAGTATTTCTCAAATACTTAAAAATAGTCTTTACGATCTTCCAGTAGTTTTCTCCTGGATTAGACTGATATCTGCTCACTATCCTTAGTGAATATACCATGTTTGGTCTCGTACATATTATAGCGTACATAATAGAACCCACTATCGAAGTATATGAAACTCTACTCATGCACTCTCTCTCTTGAAGAGTTGTCGGACAATCTCTTTTTTCGAAAGAGAAATTTCTTGGCCTATCGAAAGATAGTCTTTTTTGAAATTTTCTATGTTGAACTGTTTCAGTATGATATCTACGTACATGCATTGTGAAAGCCCAAGCAGCCTCTTAAATCTATCTCTATAGATCTTCATCCCTAGGATGTAGGATGCTTCTCCTAGATCCTTCATAAAAAATTATGATGACAATCATACTTTTATTCCTTGTAATGCAGGGACATCATTTTCGATTAAGAGAATATCATCCACATACAACATAAGAAATATAATTATTGAACAATTTGCCCACTTATATATGCAAGGTTCCTCTCTATTTTTAACGAAGCCATACGTTCTGATCACCTTATCAAAATATATGTTCCAACTCTGAGATGTTTGCTTCAATCCATAAATGGATCTCTGAAGTTTACACACCTTAGACTCATCTATGGATGTGAACCCTTCAAGTTGTATCATATACACCTCTTCGTTCAGCTCTCCATTTAGAAAAGCTGTCTTCACATCCATCTACCAAACTTCATAGTCCAGGTATGCTGCTATCGCAAGCATGATCCGAATGGATATGAGCATTGTCATAGGAGAAAATATCTCATCATAATCAATACCATAATACTGATGATAATCTTTGATAATCAAATAGGCTTTATAGGTCTCCACCTTTCCATCTGTGCCCCTCTTCTTCTTGAAGACCCACTTACACCCTATGGGTTTAACTCCTTCAGGTGGTCAATCAATATCCCTACATCATTGACCTTTATGGATTCCATTTTAAATTTCATGGCTTCAAGCTATTTATCATAGTCGGATCTCTGCATTGCATCCATGTAGGTGATCAGATCCTCATCGTTCTCATCGAGTTGAATAGGATCCCTATCCTGAATCAAAAATCTAAGTATCTATTCGGCTGATGCGGTACTCTACCGGATCGCCATAAGGATGTTTGTTTATTGAGCTTCAAATTTGATCTTATCAAATCCGATTTAGATTCAATTATTGATGTTGGTTCTTCTACCTGTCGAACTTTATCAAGTTCAATTTTAAACGCACTTATTCCTTCACTAAGGAATTCTTTTCTAAAAAGTGTGTCTTATTGCTGATAAATACTTTTGTTCAGCAGGTAGATAAAGTAATATCTCCTCATTTTCTTGAGGTACCCTATGAAATTATACTTATCGGATCTAGGACTGAGCTTGTCAGTTTGTAATCGTTTAACATAAGCCGGACAACCCCAGACCCTAAAGTAAGAGAGGTTCGGCCTATGCCCTGACTATATCTCATATGATGTCTTACTAACTAACTTGCTTGGTATATTATTGAGCACAAGATAGGTTGTTTTAAGTGCATATTCTTAAAAGAAGATCGAACCATGTCCAATAAAGTTCGATTCCTCCTTTCTAAGACACCATTATGCTGTGGGGTCCTTGGAGGGGTCCATTGAGAGAAAATCCTATTTTCTCCTAGATATGTCAAAAATTTACTGGAGAGATATTCACCTCCTCAATCAGATCGAAGAGTTTTAATATTTTTTTTAGTTAGTTTCTCTACTTCATTACGGAACCATTTGAACATTTCAAATGATTCAGACTTGTGTTTCATCAAGTAGACATACCCATACCTAAATAGGTCATTTGTGAACGTAATGAAATAGCTATATCCTCCTCTAGCATATGTGCTCATGGGTCCACATATATCAGTATGTATCAGATCCAACACATCACTGGCTCATTTATCTTTTTCAGTAAAAGATGACTTGGTCATCTTTCCAAGCAAACAAGACTCACAGATAGATAACGAATCATAATCGTCTTTATCAAGAATCCCTTCTTGAGCTAATCTGTTCATCCTATTCTTGTTGATATGACATAGCCTACAATGTCAAAGGTAGACATCTGTGACATCACCTGTTTTAGGGTATTTATTTGAAATGTATATTATATTAGGCCTAGATACAATATAAATATCATTGTTCAACTGTCCAAGCAAAATTGTAACACCATTTAAAATGATATTACAAAAATTTTCTTCATTGATATTTCATAATTGAAATTAGCCCAGAGGCCTACAGAAATAACATTTAAAAGAAAATTAGGACAGTAATGACACTCATCAAGAACAATGTAATGAGACTCGAATATAAGCTTGATGATTCTTAAAATAAGAACTGAAACTAATCTTCCATCTCCAACATTCAAGAATCTCTTGTCTTCTCCAAATCTCCTACTGACCTGAAGACTCTGCAACGAATTACAAATATGAATAGGACTATTGGTATCTAATACCCAGGTCATTGTATCAAAAAGAGAGAAATTATAAGATGTTATCACATAAGTACCTTATCGAGCAACTGATTGCTTCTTCTTTTTTGGCCTGTTCGGATCAAAAAAATGATATACTGAGGACAGTTCCTCTTCCAGTGACCTTGCTTCTTGCAAAGAAGCACTCTGCCTGACTTTGATCAGCCTTGAACTTGAATTTTTGGGACTGACTCCCAGCACCAGGCACTTTCTTATTTTCTTCTTTTTTTTCTTAAAGGGACAACAACTATCCGAAGAAGATCCTCCTACTGATTTACTATCTTCTTGTGGAGCTGGTGATCTTTCTCAAAAGTTTGTAGCAACCCCAACAGATTATGGTAGTTGACAATAGGCTTCGTCATTCTGAAATGACTGAGGAATGGCAGGTAGGACTTGGATAGGGAGTTCAGGATCGCATCCTTCTCCAACTGTTCGTGCAAGGGGAAGCCGAGTTTGTTCAGTTTTTTAATCTGCTCGATCATGTATAATACATGATCGGTAATAGATGCACCTTCCCTCATCCGGACATTGAAAATGATGTAACTAGTCTTGTGCCGCTCAACATCATCAGGAGTACCAAGGGAATCCCTTAACACTTAAAGCATTTCCTCGGGTTGAGCCTCTTCAAATTTGTAACTGAACTCATCATTCATAGAGGCCCGCATAATGCAACAAACCGTGGTGCGATCGTTGAGCCACTTCAAATAAATATCTCAGACCGTACCTCGAGCATTGGGAGCAGGCTCTTTAGGTGTCGAATCCGTTATCACATAAAATATCCTCTCATGCTCCAAGACTATCTTTAACTTTCGATACCATATCGAAATTCGATCCGATAAGCTTCTCACTGTCTAATAGTGACTGGAGCGATAAGTTTGAGGCCATATCTGCACACATAAAAAAACATAAAATCTAATTAGTATATAAATTTATTAATTCTAAAGACTTGAACTTTAGTCTAAAGGTCCTCTCACTATTTTATACGAATTGATAGCCTCTACCTCCAATTCGAAGAATTATCTTAATTTTTAGCGGATACTAGAATCCACACAGAGTACATATAGGTCTGAGGATGGCTCGATCAATCCATATGCATCTATGGGTAGATTCTCAATCAATTATTTCTCCAAACAACTTCTAGTATTTAATTTAGCCCAGATTTATTTAGTAGGTGATGGCCTTCCACTGAAAGTTTCGGTTAGATTAAACTATTAACATGAACCTACTCAATGATTCTAACCAATGAGTGATTAGGCCCGAGGATGGCTCGATCAACCCAACCATCATCAGATAGTTCAACAGAGTCATCATATGATGAATGATAATTTCATCATTCAGAATGAACACCAGACGGATAGCGCCTGCAATATCAATTATAAATAATGGATCCATTACTATTCACCTTAATGGCAGGCTATGATCTAGTTATCACCATAACTAGCTCATTTTAAGGACTTAATAATTTAAAGATTTAATCAATTTAAAGAAGAAGAAAGAAGAAAAAATCAATCAGTAGACCACAATCCTCCCACT
>KE506377.1:27186-57842 GCA_000441515.1 Elaeis oleifera
ATATCATTTGATCGTAAATATTTTTAAGGACTTAACGACAAATCCTCTTTTGTCGATTAATCATAGTCTTAAGGACTTCATTACAACATAGAAGTTCAAAGATGGATAATTATAATAAAATACCAAATAATTTTATTAATAAAAATTCATATATAATTTACAAGATGAGCACAATCATCTAACGATTGGCTTTGGGACATATTTTCCAACATTGCAATCACTGAAGGCGTCGAAGGAGTCACCACCATCGCTGAAGGTGTGGCCCATCCTTTCTTACCCCCCCACCCCACCACTCCTGTCCATGTTCTCCGAGGATGTGCCCACTTTCGATGGTAGTGGCACCGATCGATGCCTTCCGACCACAACAGCAGTGAAGAAAGATAGGAGAGCTGCAGAGGCAGTGGAATGAGGTGGAGGAGGTGTAGAGGAGAGGAAAAGAGAGAGAGAGAGAAGAGAGAGAGCATAGGAGAAGAAAGAGAGAAGAGGTGTAGGACCTACAAAGACACGTCTACCACTGCCACCGGCTCCGCCATGATGGATGTGAGCCTTGTGAAAGTGGGGTTTGCTGTGGCGGTATTTGAGGTGAGGAGGAAGGGTGGCAAGAGGAGGGGAGAAGAGGCAGAGCCACTCGAGGATAATGGAGACGAGGCAAGCATGGGAGCGAAGGCGGAAGATGGCATGGTAGGTGGCATGGGAGTGACGGTAGCCGAGCTAGTGGCCAAACCAATCAAAGAAGCAGAGGCAGAGGAGTGGGTGGAAGGCAGGCGATGATGGGGTGGGATGGTGGCGGAGGGTCTGGAGCATGAGGGGCTCCGAGAGGGGAGATCGGATTTAATAGAAAGAAAGGTTCTCATTTTATTTTTTAATCCTTTATTCAAGATTATTTTAGTCATTTTAAAAATTTATAATGATGTGGTAATGGGTTTCAAGTCAACATTAATAGACTATCTAATGGCATGAGTTAGACTGTAGGGTTGACTAAAACATTAAGAATGTAACTATAGATTTTGAAAACTACTGGGTGTACTTGTAACTTTGACCTATTCTCAAAGGGGTTTTTGTAATTTATCCTTATTATTTTATCTTTTAGTAAAAAAAGAAAATATATTTGTTCAAATCGATTTTGTTTAGCTATTATACCTTGGAGATAATTTCTAAAGATTGATACCTTTATGCATTGAATTAATTGATACTACTTATGAAAAGAAAGAAATGACTTCTTGAAAAACTAAATATATCTTATGCTTTATTTTTAATAAATCCTTTGTTCTAACAAGTATTATCTTTCTTGAATCTTTGAAGTAATTTTGTAACTAAATTTAAGAATATGCTTAATATATCAACTTTATTTAAAAAAGGAGAGATGTGTTTTAAATCTATATTGTTCAAAAGAGAAAAAATGCATTTAAATCTATATTATTCCAAAATTGAATATGAATTTGCTACAAATTTTAAAAAAGAGGGAGAAATTATAAAATCTGAATTTGAAAATTGAATTCAATTTGAATTTGAAAAGGGAAGAAGACAAATCAAATTTTAAGAATTAAGTGTGTGTATATTTGAAATTAAGTTGATTCTAATGATATTTTTAATCCCTCCTTGCACATTTTGATGCTATCAAAAAGGGGAAGATGATGCTTTGTTGAGTATATACTTGAGTTTTTATGTTTTTCATATGCTTGTTTGTTAATTTGAATACATGGGAAAAGTTTTGCTTGAGATACTCATTTGCTTGCTTGAGATGATCATATGAAATGAGTAAATATTGAATCATGTATTAATTTTGGTATCATAAGTTAATTGCAATATTCAAGAAATATGTGTTTACAAGTGCTTACTTATTCACTTCATGATTTATATTAAAATTGATAAATTAATTGAAATACATTATATTTTTATTATGTATACACTCAAAGTTTTATCATCATCAAAAAAAGAAGATTGTTGACTTTGTGATTGATTTTGATGATTACAAAATGTTGAATAATTATGGTACTAAGCATGTGTTTCAAAGATGGATATAGGATTTTCTAGATACTCACAATAAAGAATTTATCTTTAAAAAAAATCTTCTTAAAAAACTAAGCCAAAGTACTTCAAAGAACAAGATTTCACAAGTTTGGCCAAGAAGAGTCGACTCTTGGTGATGAAGAGTCGACTTTGGTACATTAAAGTGCACTGGCTCAAACTACGAGTTGACTCATGTGAAGCAAGAGCCAACTCTCTCATTTAAGATGGAAGACTGCATTTTTAGAATTCCTGCAAGAGCCGATTTGCGGGTTCTATGAGTCAACTTGTAGGTAGCTCCAGTCGACTCATGAAGATTATGAGTCAACTCATGACACGAAGACTGCACTAATAGCTAGTTTTTGTACATCTTTAACAGCTTGTTTTTATCTCGAACAGCTAGTTAATTAACGGTTAGTTTTTATCTCTAACAGCTAGTTAAGCCTTTCCAATGGTCAAAACTCATTCTTCAGTCACTTTCAAGTCTATTAAAAGCTAAAAAATTATTTGGAAAGGAAGCTAAGAAGATTAAAAAGAGAAAAACTTCATCTTTGTTAGAGTATCATTGAATATCATTGAAAAGGGAGAAAAGAGAGAGACTTATGCACAAAATTAGTGGGCTTTCAAAAGAGATCATCTCCATCATCTTTTACATTCTCCCAAGTATTAAAAAGAGAAATTGAAGCTTCACTTGAGCCTTTCATTAGTAACTTCTCTGCGCTTCAAAAGAGTTCAAATTTTTATTTTCTTTTATGCTGAATTCTCATTCTTATATCTTATTTCTTTACAAATTTTTTTGGGAGAAAAAAACTTATGGTAAAGGCCCGTTCAAGCCCAAAATTAGATATTATAAGTTTTGATTAGTGAGCCCAAAAAATCAACTAGATTGATTGTGAATCCAAAAAATAATCGATGTACGATTGTGCTTGATGATCCTGAACAACCAACTAGATTTATTTGTGAGTTCAAATCAAATAAACACATAGTAATCGGACTGATTATAGTGAAATTTCTAACGAGAGCTTGGAGATTAGATGTAGATATGGGATTACACCGAATCACTATAATTTTTTTGATGTTTGTATTATGTTCATTCTTGTTTGCTTTATTTACTTTAATTTCTACTTAGCATTATTTTAATTCTTGAATTGCTACCTTTAATATCTTAATTCTACTGTAGCTTAAAGCATACACCTCATAAACACTCAAGTTAGCTTAATTTAAAGCACATACTTATTTAGACTTCAGATTTAACTGAAATTTTAAAGATTCAATTCACCCTCCCTTTTGGATTGCTACGTTTCTAGGCAATAGATGGAATATATGGCTAAAATAACATCTAAGATTTTGTTAAATTACCAAAAGAGTCTCAATCATTAGATGTAAGTAGATCTATAAGACCAAAGGTGACTCATTCGATAATATAGAATGATATGAGGCTAGATTTGTAGCTCAGAGTTTGACTCTAAAAGAAGATTCATTTGGAATAATCATGGCACTAGTAGCTTATTTTAATCTAGAGCTATATCAAAGGGGCATAAAATAATATTGGATCTTGAAGAAGAGGTATACATGTATCAATCTGAAGGTTTTATAATAAAAAAGGTAATCACTTAGTTTGCAAGCTAAAGAAATTTATATATGGACTAAAATAAGCTTTTCATCAATGATATATATAAAGTTTAACATTATTCTTTATATGTTTTTGCAGAAAACATTACTGATTAATATATGTATATCTTAAGATTAGTGAGTGCAAATACATTTTCTTAGTCCTATATATAGATGATATTTTACTTGCAAATAGTGACTTGGGCTTATTGTATGAAACTAAATAATTACTTATTTAAAACTTTGAAATGAAGAATATAGGTGAAGCCTCTTATGTCATTGATATAGAGATCTATATTAAAGAGCTTCTAGAAAGATTTAGGATAAAGGATTGTTCACCTATTGTAGCACTCATTATTAAAAGGGATAAATTCAATTTGAATAAATATCCCCAAAATACATTAGAATAAGAACAAATGAAAAACATCCCTTAAACTTCTATAGTAGTGAGCCTCATATATGCATAGGTCTACACTATGCCTGATATAGGATATATAGTAGGAATGTTAGATAGATATCAAAGAAATGCAAGTATAGAGTACTTGAAAGCTACCAAAAGGGTTATGAGGCACTTGCATGGAACTAAAGACTTCAAGCTTGCATCTAGATATTTTGATCATCTGAAAGTAGTTGGATATTCAGACTTAGATTTTGCTAGATACATAGATACAAGAAAGTCTATTTTAAGATATATTTCTTTATTACTGAAGAAACTATATTTTTGAGAAGCATAAATAAACTATTTTTGCATCATCTACTATGGAGGCAGAATTCATCATATGCTATGAAGCCACATCACAAACATTATGGTTGAAGAACTTTATATCTAGTCTAAAGGTTGTCGATTTTATTGGTAGGCCATTGAAGATAATCTATGATAATTCGACTGCAGTTTGCTTCTCTAAAAATAATAAAAGTGGAAGCCAAAGTAAATACATTAACATAAATTTTTATTGTTAGAGAAAATATTAAAAGGCAACAAAGTGGCTATTGAGCATGTAAGTACTCATTTAATGATGCTTGATCCGATGACTAAAGGTTTGCTGGCTATGTTATTTAGGGATCATGTATGCCATATGGGGCTTGTTGGCTTATTTAGAGCTATTATTTTTTAATTCTTTAACTATTATGTATATTTATAAATATATTATTTAATTAATTACATGATGCCTATTATGCACATTAAGTAATTTGTCATATATAAAACCATGATTCATTGGATCAGTAAAATTGGACCTTGAATGACTTATAAAAGGATCATTCGTAAAGTATCAGGAGGTACTCAATTAGAAAGTATCATACATTGTAATATATGAAAGAAAATGCTCACTAAGAGGTATGGCCATACTATTGTATTAACTATCACTTATAAGAATTATCTAATAATATAATGTAAGCCAAGTGGAAGAATATTAGACATGAACCAACTTAAAGTAGTTTTTTGAAACTAAAACTGAAACCAAACCAACCTAGTGGAAAAACCTATTCAAACTGACCCAAAAAATTGATTCGTTTGTTCAGTTTAGTGGGTTGAACACTAGGCCAACAAATGCTTCCATTCTAGTAGAAAATTTTACAAATGCCTATAGAGCAATAGAAAGAAATAGTAAGAGAGGAAGAGAGCTTATCGAATGTTTTCAAAGGAATGTGGACCAATGTCAAGCTCTTGATGAGGTAATCTTTCCTAAGAAAAATAGAAAACAACATTAGTAAAATCATTGTGAGAGAAAGAGAGGAAGATGGAGGAAAAACCAAACCTAAAGGTAATGAAGAGGAAGTTGAGGGTAGAGTTAAGGGAGGAGGAGGATGGAGATGGAGGATTGGATGTTGTGGGTGATGAGGGCAGTGACAAAGTTGAGGTTCTAAACCTAGCCTTGGGGCCTTGAGAAGGATGAGAAGGGCTGCAATTCTCACTTTCCATGCCTTCTCTCTCTCAAACAGCAAGGGCGGGCTTGGTGCTTGGATTGGAAGAAGTCGTGATGGCATCATAGGGTGTAGCTAAGAGAGGGAGAGTGGTGGAGAATGGAAGAGAGTGGTGGTAAGGTTGAGAATCATGGACAGGGAAGAAGCGAGAATTTGAAATGGTGGGGATTCTCTTTACTTCATTACTCATATTAATGACTATGGATATATATGTGAGATATAAATCTGAAAAGTTTTGAAAAGTTCAAAAATTCAGCTATGAAGTAAAGAAAGAAATCAGAAAATTCTTAAGATTTTTCGATGAGATTGAAGAGCTGTATGCCTTAGTGGAGTTTCTAATCTATCTCAAGAAAATGTCATAGTCTCATAATGGATTCTTTCTGGTGCACCTCAACTTGACGGGGTGTTGAAGAGGACGAATTGGACTTTATTCGATATAGTCCAATCCATGATAAGCATCACTAATTTTCTTATTTCTTTAGGAATAAGCTTTACTTAATGAATAGAGTTTTCTCTAAGTTTTTCTGATCACGCCATATGAGATGTGGCATGTTTAGGATATTCGACACATGTCAAGTGTTGACATGTGAACCAAGTTAGAAATTAGATCTATGAGACTCGTTTCAAGATATCCTAAAGAGATTTAGGAATACTATTTTTCTTCTTAAGGATCACAATGTGATTGTGACCTGTCATGCTATGTTCTTGAGAAATAGTTTGACCAAGATAGAATAGTGGGAGAAAAACTTAGCTCTAAAAGAAAGTCTCTTAAGAGCAATAAGTCACAGAACTTATAGTGCCTATTCATATTGAGCCAGTACATGTAGTCCCCTCATTTCATAATCTCCAGTACTACATAAAGATACTTAAGTATTTTGACAGAGGACATAGAGGAAGTATTCCTCGTGGGAGATAAGGAACTTGAATTTGATGGGATCATATTTGTTTAATGCGATCAAATGTTCTATGAGGGAAACGTGTTTATAAAATGGTCAGTGAGTGTATTATTACGATCCTCATATTGTATGTAGATGACAACCTCCTGATTGAGAAAGTTGTTCCTATACTGAGATCGATTTAAAATTGGTTGTCTAGACAAATTCTTCATGAAAGACCTCGAGAAGCATCTAATAAAGATTTGTGAGATAAATTTTGGTCTATGAGATAGAGCCAAGAGGATGCTAAATTTTTCACAAAAAATATATATAGAGGATGTGCTGAAAGGGTTCAACATGGATAACTCCTAGAAGGGTTTCTACCCTTTAGGCATGAGACTGAAATCTTTAAGAAGATGTGTTCTGACACATTTGAAAAAATTCAATACATGAGCTAGATCCCTTATGCTTCGGCTAAAGAGAGCCTCATATATGTCTTGCTATGCATACAACCTGATATAGACCTTGCTGTGAGTGTCACGAGCAATTACCAATTGAATTCAGACTGAGAGTACTGGATAGCTGTGAAAAATATTTTAAGTACTTGAGAAGCACTTTGGATATATTCATGATCTTGAGAGGAGAAGAAAATTGAGGATAAAAAGATTCACAATTCAGACTTTAAGTCTGATGCTGATAGTAGAGAGTCTACATCAAGATATGTTCCTTATGTAAAGTGACTCGATAAATTGAAAAAAATTCAAACAACTGATCATTGTAGATTTTAGAAGCTGAGTATGTCGCTGCTTATGAGATAACTAAAAAAGTATTCTGATTTGTTATAAAACTAGGTGTAATATCATGAGATGACACAATATTGTTCTCTCGCAACGATGGCGCCATAGCTTTAGCTAAGGAGTCAAGGTCTCATCAGAGTTCTTAGCACATAAGAGCGATGATTCGCAACTATTTCGAGAAGTAAGGTTTCAAGGATCAGTGTAGACCCCATGAAAATGTGGTGGGCTCATTGACTAAATGATTTAGCCAGCCAAGACTAAAGTACATCTTGAGAAGATGGGGCTTAGGTTTGTGGCAGATTGACTTTAGTATAAGTGGGAGATTATTAGATGTATGCCCTAGAATCCAATTGAATCGACACATTAATTCTTTCTAGGACATAATTTTATACTTGATCTAATTAATTAAGATAGTTAATTCCATTCATATAGTGTATGTGTCTATAAATTATTCAAAAAATTAATAAGATAATGACACATATTTTCAAGAGTTGAAAATTTGAGACATGTGTCATTGATGGTTAATTTTCAAATTACTCCTGATCGAAGGATCATCACAAGGATGATGAATGATCTGATAAGATTGGTGCATAGATTTCTTCTCTTAGGGTAGACGAGTTTCGAGTCTACAGTTTGAGGATACTAGAGTGAGAGTGCAGGTGGTTGATAGAGAACAACGGTACTGAATGTGACCAACACGAAAAGTCACTTGGATGTCTACTCACTCATCAGTGACATTCTCGATGCTATAGTTGGATGAGTGATTTTTAGACCTGCGGTGCTTCGACTATTTATAATGAGGTTGCTGTAGTTTGACTGCACCATAACTCGATCTCCTAGCCATATAGAATCCTGAGATGTATGTTAACTGCAGTGGGTTCATTGTAGAAATAGGATGTACCAAGATAGGATCTATCGATCTTAGTAAGAAAGGAGTAGTCCTATGTAATTTATGAGATTGAGTTCGGAAGACCTTAGCCAGGACAGTGTGAATGATGGAAAAGAGTTTTCATCATATTTCATAAATGAATTCAAATCGAATAAATCTTACATATGACAGATGATGGGGTTTGACGAGTTTTTCATGATCTCCATCTTGTCGAAACTCACGATAGAAGAACTGAATCATACGATAACTATATCTAAAGATTCATCCTTCTGTTCTGCTGGATTGCCACTACATGCTGCTAGGTGTCACTGATGAATTCACTACTACAGAACAGACCTATGGCAGCATTTATTATGACAGTGGTTCAAAAATCACTGCCATAGCAAGTATAGCAGTGGTTGTTCATAATCGTTGCCATATGTCAGATATATGATAGCAATTATTTATAATCGTTGCCATAGGCTACCTATGGCATCGATTAAAGTAACCACGGCCATAGTCCAGACCTATTGCAATAGTTATAAAATAACCATTGCAATAGGTTCTAGATATTGCAGCAGTTGACTAACCATGATCATATGTTAGAGATATAGCAACGGTTATAAATAACCGCTGCCATAGGTTCGACTATAGCAGTGGTTATATGTATCCGCTTCTATAGATTCGATATATAGCAGTGGTTATAGTAACCATTGCCATATCTCCAATATATGGTAGCGGTTAGATATAACCGCTGCTATAGGTCAAACCTATGGCAGCGGTTAATAATAGCCACTGCTATAACTGATTACAGCAGCGATTTAGTGCAGTCGCTTCTATATAAGCTGAATATAAATTTTTTATTTTTTAATATGATATAATTTTAGAATTTAAAGTCCATCTTCATCAATTATCTAAATAATTATCATTAGAATGTGATCATAAAGATCATCTGGATCCGATAGCTCTAGCTATGTCGATCAATAAATTAATTCAAAAATCACAAAAGATCGTATGATGATCTGATAGATAGAAACCACCTATAGATCTAAAAACTTACAATGATGATCTCGGTGATGTTGGTAGTATATTATCAAAATTTTACTTCAATCAGACATCATTACTATGGTTAATTTAGCACGAGATGATTTGGATCGTTAAATAAAAATACATGATGAAAAGGCCAAACGACATCTAATTATAAGATGATTTTTTAGATAAATAATCTTTGCTACTACTTTAATTATTTATATGGTGGTGATAATAAAATCCAAAATATGCCTATATGAACTATCCACATTAAGCAGATCTTACAAATGCACAAGCATAATTACTTAACGACTTTAAGAATGAGTATCAAGAGACATATAATTTTGGATCATTCATATACATGTGGTTTAAATTTACGATTATCACCATATAAATGATTAAAATAGTAGCAAAGATTATTTATTTAAAAATCATCTCATAATCATATGCCATTTAGCGTTTGGATCACTCATTTTTATTTAACGATCGAAATCATTCCGTGCTAAATTTACCATGATAATGATGTCCGATTGAAATAAAATTTTGATAGTATGCTACAAACGTTATCGAAATCATTGTTGTAAGTTTTTAGATCCATCGATGGTCTCTATCTATTAGATCATCATGCGATCGTTCATGGTCGTCGAAATCAAATTTTATTGATCGATATAGTTAGGGCTATTAGATCGAGGCACTTTTTTGTGACGATACTTTAATGATAATTACTTAGATAATGAACAATGAAGATAAACTTTAAATTTAAATTATACTATATTTAGAGAAAAATATGAAATTTATATTCTACCTATGGCAGCAGTTATTTATAATCGCTGCCATATGTTCCTATTGCAGCGATTATGCATAACCGCTGCCATAGGTCACGTATGGCAGCAGTTATACATAGCATATGGCAGTGATTTTTAAAATTACTGCCATAGGTTAGGTCTTTTTCCCAACCCGCCCCTCTTCTTCATTTCATATCAGTGTTTGGTGTCTCTCCTCTCTCTCTCCCCTTTCTACCCGAGCCCTATCCTCTCTATCGCCAGCCTGCCCTGCCACTGCCCCCTCCCTCTAGCACCATCGTCGGCTTCCTCTTCCCCGATCTCCCTCTGCCCTGCATCCCACCTCCCTCTTCCTCGACCTCCCTCGACCCCGTCTCCTTCTTCCCTCGGCCCCGCCTCCCTCGGGTCCGACCTTCACCGGCCCTGCCTCCCTCTTCCTTTGGCCCTGCCGTCCTCTTCCCCAACCCCACCTCCCTCGACCCCCCAGCCTTCCCCGACCCTGCCTCCCTCTTCATCGGCCCCGCCTCCCTCGACCCCACCTCCCTTCGGGCCCGGCCTTCCCCGGCCCACCTCCCTCTTCCCCGACCCGCCTTCCTCTTCCCTCGGCCCACTACCGGCCCCCTTTGGCCCCCACCCACCTCCTTCAGCCCCGGCCACCTTTGGCCTCGGCCCCTTTGGCCCTGCGCCACTCCCACTACCGCCCCTTCCTCTAGCATTGCTGCCGGCAACCCCGTAGCTCTATGCGACCCCCTCCCTACAGCTACAGGTATGATTTTATTTTTTTTTTCATTTCATATCACATTATTTTATAATTATATTTATAATTATATCATAATATTATTTAATAATAATTATATCATAATAATTATGTCATAATAATATTTAAAGAAAACTATCGTCGGTGGGTTCTGGGCCTTGCCGGCGATTGTGGGCCGTACCGTTGGATTCTGGACCATCGGGTTCTGGACCGTGCCGGTGGGTTCTGGACCGTGCCGGCGGGTTCTGTGTCATCGGGTTCTAGGCCGAGTCGATGAGTTCTAGCTCATTGGGTTCTGGGCCGTATTGATGGGTTTTGGGCTGTGCTGACGAGTTCTAGTCCATGCTGGTGAGTTTTGGGCCATATCACTTTATGAAAATATTTTTTTTTTTGTAAAGAGGCTATGATGATTTTGAGTAGAAAATGGTTAATTCTTAGTATGATTTTAGTAATATTTCTCTCTTATTTTTTCTCTTCTTCTACAAATATTTTAATAACTCTGAACAGCAATGTGATCTTGGATGGCCTATAGCTATTTAGCGGGCAACCGTTCGCAGCCGATTTGGTTTACTTATAGCGGATATCAAAAATAACGTTGCAATGCATGATTAAATAGTGAATCTGAGCCTCTTTTTACATATTCTTTTTATAATTATATTAATAATTATGTCATAATAATATTTAATAATAATTATGTCATAATAATTATGTCATAATAATATTTAAAGAAAATCACCGTCGATAGGTTTCGGGCCTTGTCGGCAGCTATGGGCCGTGCCATCGAGTTTTGGGCTATCAGGCTCTGGCCACTGCTAGTGGTTTCTGGATCGTGCCGGCAGGTTCTGCACCATCGGATTTTGGGCTGAACCAGTGAGTTTTGGACCATCCCAGCAAGTTCTGGGCCATACCAGCGGGTTTCGGGTCGTCAGGTTCTAGGCTGGACCGATGGGTTACAGACCATCAAGTTCTGGGCCGTGCCACTTTATGAAAAATATTCTCTTTTTTTTTATAAAAAGGCTGTGATGATTTTAGATGAAAAATGGTTAATTCTTAGCATAAGTTTAGTGATATTTTTTTCTTATTTTTTCTCTTCTTCTGTAAATATTTTAACAATTTTGAATGGCAAAGTGATCTTGGATGGCCTGCAGTTGTCTAGCGAGAAACTGTTCGCAGTCGATTTGGTTTACTTATAGTGGATACCAAAAGTAACATTGTAATGCATGATTAAATAGTGAATCTCAGCCTCTGTTTTACTTTAGAATTAATGTAATTCTTGTTATAGAATTTATTGTATAAAATTTTTAGATTACTATTTAGTCCTTGTTGCTTTTGCTTGTTGCATTGTATAACGATAGACCCATCTATTGATTAGTGTATATAATCTACAGTATATGTATATTTATATATTTTATACAGATAGAAGAATTATGTACAATGATCAATTGATTATACAATTTGGATAGTTTAGAAATTACAAATAATTCTATAGGTAATTACAGTAATCAAATGGTATGTCGAGGGTTTGAAAAAAATTTTGAATAGTATTTTCTTTTTCTCCCTACATGCGAGAACTAAAAAAATACTGTCGAAATTTTTTTGATCTCTATTGCATATTATTTGATTATTGTAATGAATCTATAGAATTACTGTAATTTTGAATGGGATAGGACCTATCTTTACGTATTAATTGGTGATAATATTTTTGCTTATAATGCATTAGTATCAAAAAATAATATTTAATGCAAATAACATTTTTTATTTGCCTATGTAATGATCCCGTGGTTTGGCTTTATCGATGGGTTCTGTACCATTGAGTTCTGGACCGTGCTAGTGGATTATAGGCCATGTCACTTTACGATGGGTTCTAGACCATGCATAAAATCATAAATCTATCTTTTGATTAATGTACATATTCTATGGTATCCATATATTTATATATTTTTGTATGGATGGAAGAATTATATATATTGATCAATTAATTATCCAGTTTGGACAGTTTAAGAATTATAATTAATTTATAGGTAATTATCTTAATGTTATTATGTTGTATCTCATTTTCACATATGATTTAATTGTACTATCACCATTTTTATAATGGATAAGGGTGGATGAAGTTGAGTAGACTCTCGCCAGAATATGAGGCTAGACTTCAAAAGTTTCTTGATTTTATTATAGAAAATTCGAAGACCATGGACTTATCCAATGTCCTTATAAGAAGTGTATAGGTGGGCCTTGACTACCGCATCAAGATGTAAATGATCACCTCACTATTTATGGCTTTAAATCCAGCTATAAAATTTATTGAGATCAACATGATGAGTGCAGGCCGCAAAGAGGCAATCAACATCATGAGAGAGTGGAACAAATGGTTCGTGATATCTTTTCATTTGTTGGCCATAATAACGGTGCATCTACATCCATGCCTGATCCTATGGTTGGTGGAATGATAAATAGTGAGGATGTGGAGAAGGTCTGCATGTTGATGGAGGATGCTAATATTCCATTATATCTCGGGTGTGAAAAATGATGAAGTTTGAGTTCTTAATCTGATTGTACCATGCGAAATGCTCCAATAGATTCAGTAACAATGAAGTGAATTGTATACTAGAGCTTTTGGAGGATATTCTTTCGGACAATGTATAAATCCCAAAGAATAATTATGAGGCATCGAAGATTATTGAACAGTTGGACTTTACTTATACCAAGATACATGCATGCTCTAATGATTGCATGCTCTATTGGGAGGGGATGCCAATCGAAACGAGTACAGAAGGTACAGTATATCAAGATGAAATAGAATAAAGATGACACATCAACCCGTGTATCTCAAAAATTGATGTAGCACTTTTCTTTGATACTAAGACTACAAAAGTTGTTATGTCGGCGAGGACATTGAAGGACATGAGATGGCATAAAGAGAAGTGAACAAAAGATGGTGCATTAATGAAGCATCCAACCGATAGAGAGGCATGACAAAAGTTTAATAAAATATATCCTGATTTTGCATAAGAGATATGCAATGTGAGGTTGGGCTTGTTATGTGATGGTTTTAATCTGTTTAAATACATGAAAATCAATCACAGTGTATTGCCAGTCTTTACTCATGTTTACAACCTCCCACTATGGATGTATATGAAAAATCCTTCACTTTCATGACAGTGCTCATCCCTGGACCGATGGAGGTAGAAACTGACATTGATGTCTATTTACAACCTCTTATTATCGAGCTGAAATAGTTGTGGAGAGTTCAAGGTGTTTCAACTTTTGATGCTTTGATAAAGGAGTCATTCTCTATGTGCGCGATGCTTATGTGGATAATAAACGACTTTCCAACTTATGCCCTAATATCGGGTTGGAGCACAAAAGGTGAGCTAGCATGCCCGATTTGTGAAAAAATATCCGGACAATCGGAGGAGTTTTAGCTTTATGGGCATCGATATTTTCTCCATCGAAACCATCCATATAAAAGGGATGCACGCTCCTTCGATGGCACCATTGAAGAAGGTGAGGCATCTAGCTGGATGTCTGGGAGTAAGGTGTTGAGGGAGTTGGATGGTCTTAGTGTTGAATTTGAAAAGATGATCCAATTGGTGGTAAAAGAAAAGCATCGATCAAAGATAGATGACACACACTTTAATTAGAGAAAAAAAGTATATACTTTGACTTGCCATATTAGGAGACAAACTTATTGTGCCATTGCTTAGATATCATGCACATTGAAAAGAACGTGTGCAAGCTCTTATTAGTAATGATCTTGAACATCAAGGATAAGATCAAAGATGATTTGAATTTCTAGTTTGATTTGAAAGAATGGGATATTAGGAGATTACTCCACTCGAAACTGGTAGGAGGAGAACAGTGGAGGCTCCCTCGTGCATGCTATGTTATGAATGCCTCTGAACGGTCCACATTTCTTCATATGTTGGAGAACATAAAGGTCCCGATGGGTACTCAAGCAATATACAAAAGCGTGTAAATAGTAAGGATGTCAGATTTGGTGGATTGAAACTCATGATTATCATGTGTTGATACAGGAGTTAATCCCAATAGCTATTCACCGTGTGTTGCCAAAAAATATGAGAATGGCTGTTATTCGTCTTTGCAACTTCTATAGAGATATTTGTACGAAGAGATTACTTAAGAAAGACATGAAAAAATGAAGGCAAGGGCGGTAAGCCCGTGACTATATTATGTGATCTAGAGAAGATATTTCTACCATTATTTTTTATGGTTATGATGCATCTTACCATGCATCTTGTGGGGAAGTTGTACTTGGAGGTTCAGTGTTCTGTCGATGGATGTACCCCACTGAGAGAAATATTCAAACACTAAAATCTTATGTAAGGAATATGAATCACCCGAAAGGATCCATAGCAGAAGATTATTTGGGTCAAGAGTGTATGAATTTTTATATTATGTACTTAAATAAGCTCAAGATACATCATAACTGGCTAACGAGGAATCAGGATGATTAGTATGAGCCAATTGAACCTACATTTGAGTCCATTCCACAGTCAGGTGGACTTTCCACTTCATACCATCTCACTGATTTGAGTCTTGAGGAAAGGGATAAGACACACTGCTATGTGCTGTTCAATTGTGATGTCATTGAGCCATACATAAGGTAAGTCACTCAGTCTTATTTATTTTTATTATTTAAAAAAAATAACCTATTATACCTAAATTTATTCTTTATGCATATAGCACATACAAGAAGGTCATAAGAGTAAAATACGACACTCTAAGTATGCGAGAAAAAAAAAATGCACAGCAAAAAATTTTTTGAGTAGTTCAAAGATCATGTAAGGGAGTACATATTCCTATCTCGTACACCTTATTTGAATATGTTTACTAATTAAGTATCACCTTCTTAGGTATGGAGATTACCGCTAGATGATGTGAGCCCTGAAGTGTGTGCTCTTTCAATGGGACCTAATCATACTGTACGTGAGTACAAACAGCTCGTCATTAATGTCTATAGGTTCAATATTCATAGCCGGTCCATAAACATAGCAACACAAAATAGTGGCATGATGTTGAGCCACCACTGGGTGTTATGCTAGCTCGAGGAATTCACAGTCTCGTATGGAGGATCTAAACTATTATGGGGTTGTGGAGAAGATAGTCATCTTGGACTATTATTCTAAAGAGAGGGTTGCATTAATGAAATATAATTGATTTGACAACTTATCTCAGTCAGGGATGAACACTAATGAGTGCGATTTTACTCTCGTCAACATGCAACGCCATCTCCGCACTGAAGAACCGTATATACTTACCTCCCAAGTTAGTTAAGTCTTCTACGTTAGTGATCCCTTGGAGCCTCAATGGGGTGTTGTTGTAAGGATGGTGCCTAGGCATATCTTTGATGATCTGAGGTTGATGACGATGTTGGACCATGCATACAAAGTGTTCCTCTAGGATTAAACTTATCTGGTGTTGTCAAGATCCCAGATATATTTGTCAGGAGCAATGGTGATATCCATATTGTAGATGCCACTAGGTGATGAGTTCAACATTTTGGTATAAATATTAGTGTTTATTTATTGATACTCTACTAATATTATTGTTCAACAATATGTTATATTGGTTAATGTTTATTAACATTGCAGGTCACGATGGCACCAAAACGCCATCTAGCTTTCACTCCCATCCCTCGACGGGCTACGCGGAGCTTCGCATTTGAGCTGCTACCGGAGCATACTCCATCCACCTCCACATCGACTTCGATTTCATAAGTACCACTGGTATATGAGCCTCCACCGACAACCACGTCTCCAGCACATACTCCACCCGTCGACGAGGCTCCACTGGCATCTATATCACACGATCCTAGTGAGAGTAGTTTTTCATTATGTCAATTATTTATTTATTTATTTATTGTATAGTTATTGCATACTCTTATATATTCGTAATGTATTTTCATTGCAGGTGCATCATCTAGTAGGATATTTCACAGTCCCACATGCATGCCGCATTTGTGGAACCACCAACATCAGGTCATGGTGGAGTACGATCAAGGGGAGGTCAGTAGAGGAGATCATGCGGGAGATGCATTCCTTTTCAGAGTGCTTGTGAGGTGGTCCGACATCATTTTCGTACTGCCCATAGACTGGCTATTGATGGATACTAGTGTTAAGGATCAGGTGTGGGAAGAGATTTGGATAAGTGTATCTTAATTATATATATGCATGTGATATATTTACACTATGTTTGATTAGAATAATTTGTAACTGACTTCTGATAACTTTATATAGAGGAGGTATGACTTTTAAGATCATGAGAGGGCTCGAGATGTCTGACTACAGAAGATTGGAGAGTTGTACCAGAATTGTAAGGTCCGGCTCCATAGAGGGTGGCTAGAGCATCATAGGGACACTGAGGAGGAGCTTGTTCCTTGGAAATAGGGCTATCCCCCAAGTCAGTGGGAGGGGATGGTCAAGCATTGGAGCAGCCAGGAGTTTCAAGTTTAATTTATAATTTATGAATTTTTTATTACACTGATAATTATATTTGATTTTAATTTATGTGATTTAAATATTTTTTAGGCTACCTCCCGTTAGAACTGGGAGAATCAGGTTGCTCAGGAGTACATGCACACTCTTGGCCTGAGTTTATGACCAGTCGTGTGCATAGAGAGATAGTGAATTCTGACCCTTAATTTATATTAGATTATTATTTTTTTACATATTTCTAAGTTGATTGATTATTATAGCTGACGAGAGAGGGGGTGATGCCACCCATAGCGCCATCTTCTAATTCAGTCATACGGACAAGAAGGGCAGGCCAATGAACACCACGATCGAGAAGATTATTGTAAGTAATAATTAGAGTATGATTAGTATTATAGTATTTTTATAAGATTTATTTGAATTTATAATTACAAGAGCAGTTAGACGTGCTTGCGAGCGAGGGCCTGAACACCTCTGGCCCCCATGACCATCTATCTCAGGTCTTGAGACCTGAGCACTCTGGGAGGATTCATTGTAGGCCCAGATATACGTCACTAAGCTACTAATCTGAGGCAAGCATCTCCTCACATGCTTTCAGGATCGTCAGTTGGGAATAGCTAGATGAGGCCTTGGTGCAAGCAGTTCACGCTTAGGAGTGTGCATCTCAGGCTGAGGAGCGCGCATCTCAGCTATAGAACGTCATGTTTGCTATGGTGACACAGCTCTCTGCTTATCTTGGAGCTAATTTTTTAGCATTTGGGATATGTTGACCAGTGTTTAGTTTCAGTCCCTCCAACTCCAGCTCCAACCCTCCAGCTTCTGCTCTAGCTCCTTCAGCTCCTACTCCAATCCCTCCAGATGATGACTAGATGCTTGAAGAGGAGGATTTAGATTTAACAGATTTTGATATATTTATTTTATTAAAAATATTATAATACAATTTGATCAGTAATAAATTTAAGTATTTCAGACATATTCTTACATTATTATTGAGTTTTATATGAAATTTTTGATTCTTTTAAGTTTTAATTTGAGCGATTATATATTGAACTGCATTTATCAGGTAAAAAAGATAAACAAGATAAATTTATATTTGTTTTGCTGTCCAACAGCCTACGATAGTGGTTACGCAACCACTACCGTATCCGAGCCAACCGCTGCCATATATGTGCGTCTGCCATAATCTATGGCAGCGGTTCAATAACCACTACCATAATCAATGGCAGCGGTTCAATAGCTGCTGTCATAATCTGCAGTAGCAATTATAATAGTAATTTTTTAACCTCTGCTAGAGTATCTATAGCAGCGGTTCCTAAACTATTGCTATAGAAGCTATAGCAGTGGTTTAGGAATCACTGCTGTAGACTCTATAGTAGCAATTTAGGAATCATTGCTATAGATACCATAGCAGTAATTTACCAACCGCTGCTACATACCATTATCGTAGATTTGATTTTAGCAATGGTTTAATAATCGCTGCTATACCAATGTACAACAGCGGTTACCATAACCGTTGCAACAACCGCTGCCATAGACCTACGACGACGACGATAGTGGCAATTGTTATGAAACCGCTGTCATAGGCTATGACAGTGATTTTTTGTCATAGGCCATGAGGTCATGCATAAAGAGGTCTTGACTGATCAAATTATTGAATCACGATTTCGAACCACAAATCGCAAATGATCTCAATTATCAATTTGATGATTGGACTAAAATATAAAAGTTACATTGAGAACTTGCTAAGAGTTAGCAAGTTATAGGAGGACTAAATTGTAATTGATATAAATTATTTGATTTGATCAAATAATAGGATTAGATCCTAATCAAATTAAATCAGATTTAATTTGATTAGTTTTGATTTAAGTTTGACTTAAATTAGGTTTCACAAGTCTAATGAGACTAGACCTAACGAACACTTGATCCAAACCTATCTTGATTAGGTTTGACCTAATCTTTAGTCATGTTTAATTGGATATGGTCTTAGTCAATTTAAATCAGATTTGACTTGATATGGTTTGAATTTGAGTTGAATTGGATTTTATTAGTCTAATGGGATTGGACTTGATTGGACTTAATTTATGTTGAAACCTAATCTAAGTTGGACTCCAAATATGATTTGGATTTGAACCCAAACTACCCCTTAACCAAATCTAAAGAGGAGTTCTACCCACGGAAGGACTCTTCCCTATGTTTGGGATGCTCAAATATTTCTACGTTGCTTTTGGCATGGAGATAGGGAGAAATAAAAGGGAGGGGTGGCAACTCTTTCTAGAGTCCAATTCTTCTTGGACTCTTCAAGCCCTAACTAACCCTAATTCTATTGGTTTAAATAGAGGGGATAAGGGGTGCCTCCCTTAGAGATAAGTTCAAGGGTTGATGCCCCACATGAGAGAGACATATCCATGAGATATGGAGGGATGCCTAATGTGTGTTGGCATGAGAAAAATCAAGGGCGCTCAAGGTGGTTGACACCCTCTACCACTTCTTCTTATCCCTTCTTTCTAACAACCAAAGGTTGGTTGTTATGATAGGTAACTATCCCTCCCTCTTCTTTGTCCAAAGTTAGGACATGTCTCCCTTTTCCTCTCTCAAAAATATATCCAAGAGTTGGACATTAAAATTAGATTTGATCTTATTATTTTCTTAGTCCATGAGATGGACGGTTCCCTTTCTCCCTCTCCTCCAAAGATGTCCAAGAGTTGGACATGAATAAATCAGATTTGATCTAATTTTCTCTCTTTCCTGATCCATGAGATGGACACAAAAGGTTCTTCTCTATCTTTCTTAGATCTCATCCAAGGTTGGACAAGATAGAAAGAAGAAAGAGATTTGATCTCTTATCTTCTTCTGTGGATCTTGAATTTTCTCTTGAGAAGAGAAAATAGAAAAAAAAATCAGATTTGATATGATTTCATAGTCTTTCTATTGATCTGATTGATTCTCTTAAGAAGAGGATCAAAAGATCAAGCCGATTCGAGAATCCAGGGAGCGATCTCTACAAGAAAGCTAGCACTCTGATGAGATCGAGTCCTCCTGATCAGATCAACCTTGGTGGATGCTCGTAGAAGTTAGATACATGTGCGGCTCTGTAGGAAACTCACCAGATTATCACGGACTATCAGATCATGGTGAAGATCTATCCATGCAAAGGTAAAGGTCTAAATTAAAATTTGATTTTAATTTTCAGCATCTTAATTTCATTATGTGAACGATCCTGACATGTGTAGATTAGATTTATATTTTATGCATGGTAGATTTAAATTATTTAAATCTAAGTCGGTTTTAATTCTACTGTATTCATGATTTTAAAGTTAAAATCTACATATTCCAATCTCTGCATGCATATCTCGAAAGTCGGACTACCTTCAAGTGGTATTAAAGCCATGGTTTTATTCCTATGCATGTTATTATGATCTAAAAATCACATCTTTAGATTTAATAAATTAGATTAGATCTAATTTAAATATACATGAGATGTATTAAATCTAGGTTATACATGAGATGTATATGCATATGTGATATGTGTTGATCTGAAAATTAAATCTTTAGATCTAAAAATCAAATTAAGTAAATTTGATTAGATTTATTTTAAATACATGTGATGCATTACATTTTGTTTATGCATGAGATGTATAATTGATATGCATATGTGATATGTGAAGATGTGGTTATGCATGAGATACATAATCTAATTTGATATTGTATGAGATGCATGTTATGAAACGTAAATATACATGAGATGTATAAATAATCAAATCTATTTTAGATTGGATCTAAATTGATTGGATTAATCGAAATTATTCTGACATAAGATTGCCCTGGCATAATGGAGATTATGCTGAATGGTCGTCCTAGGATGATGTGAGATGAGACCCTTTAATTTGGAATCCTAGATTCATGTATGAGATACATAATTAAATATTTAGATATGAAAGTAGTTTCGACATCTAAACTACCTCATATTCATAATGTACTTAGTTAAGGGTCTAAAATTGAGAATTTAAGATCTTAATCTTAAGCATAAAATATGAGGATTTGGGCTTCGGTAGTTCAATTAGGTCTAGTAATTCGATTACTTTTGGATATTCGATTAGTACATGGTAGGGCTCAATCGAGATGAGTGGTTGATCCAATCTGATCAAGAGTTGATTAGAATTAGGTCAAGAGTACTCAAGATCAATTTAATAGTTATAGATTGGTCACATTGATTAACAGCCTCATGTTAGAGCGATTAACTCAAAGATCTAATTTGGCTCAGTGGCTCGAGCCCGGATTACACAAGCTAATCTATTCAAAATTGATTGACCTATTGGTGTCTAAGAAAGTGGTTTAAAAAAAATAATTATTTAATTAGTTTTGTTTACTGATCTGATCAATTTATTGATATCTAAGGAAAGCAATAGGAAGATCTCCACTGAGCTTACACTTATCTGGCCAATTTGGTTGATTAGTCTTGATGTGGTTGCTTTGATTTGAGCTAGCCCATGCCCTTAGAGTTAGTCATAGTAGTTATGACTAATTAGGATTGGATCCATTATAATTATGCATTTACATGAGATGTAAATTAATAATTAAAGGATTAAAGAGACCTAAATTAAAACCTCCTCAATAATATTAAGTCGAGAGGTCTTCCATCATTGTAGAGTGCCATACTCTCTCCGATGTTTATTGTTCTTGACTGAATATAGAGATTCAGTTGCATCAGGGGAGAAGCAACCACTCTATATATGGGGTGGAGATGGGATTGGGCTCAAGATCTATCAGGTGAGGGTCATAGCTTCACTCATGCTCAATGGTAGGTCTAACTTAACTAAGGAATGAGATCAAGATCTGTCAGGTGAGGTCTCAGGACTTAGAGATCAAGTCCGCTATAATTTATTTGAGAAGCATTGGATAAGAATTGTCTACTCATTGGTTGATACATTCATCAAGATCTGTTAGGTGAGGTGGTGTAGCAATCGATGGAACCACAGTACCGCTAGAAACCCTAACTTGCGAAGGATTTTCTGCTTTCCAACCCAAGGAGTGTTGGGATCCAAAAAATTAGTGGAAGTATATTTATTTAAAAATTCTAGAACAAATATAAATCAAGTACAAATATTTAACTAGAATTTCTACTTTCTGATAGAATTAAAATCGACTTTCAATCTTCGCAAACTTAGAACCAATTGACTAACTGATAAAGCTATAAAGACTATTTCTAGAACCTCAAATGATTTTAAGTTTGGAGAAGTTGAGCTAATCAAAATATCCCTAGCTTATCAAATCATCCGACATTGATCAAAGGGCAATCAACTCATGATCATTGTTTGACAATGATCAAGGACTTGGATGAGCTTGAGAAGCTCAATATATCTAAGCACAAGGAATTATGAATGGATTTGATCTTACAATTTCTTACTAGTTCATATGGCCAATTTATAGTAAACTACCACATGAATAAAATCGATTGCACCTTGGTTGAGTTTGTAACTACTGATGGGATCTTGAAAAGTTCAAAAGGAAGGGTTCCTATATACTGGAGAACCTATAGAAAAGAATAAAGGACATACCTTTAGAAGGTATGAATAGATAGTGAGTGCTGTAGGATCTGAGAGATCCAAAGATGAGATAGATCCGAAGTATATGTGGTACCTTAGGTTTGATCATATTGGAGAGGATGGAATAAATAAATTAGAAAGGTATGAGTTAGATTCATCGACACTTGAGTCGTTTCTAATTTATGGATTCTACCTTCAAGAATAGATGGCCAAACCACCCTTTGTAGGACATGCGATGAGAACCATTGATATGCTTGTCCTAATACATATTGATGTATATAGCCCATTTGATGAGCTAGATAGGATTGATTCTCTTTACTTCATTACCCATATTGGTGACTTTGGATATATGTGTGAGACACAAATCTGAAAGCTTTGAAAAGTTCAAAATTTTGAATATGAAGTAAAGAAATAAATCAAAAAACCCTTAAGTTTCTTCGATGAGCATCACTGATCTTTTCTTATTTCTTTAGGAATAAGCTTTACTTAATGAATAGAGTTTTCTCTAAGTTTTTTCTATCATGCCGTATGAGATGTGGCATGTTTAGGATGTTCGACACATATCAAGTATTGACATATGGATTAAGTTACAGGTTAGGTCTATGAGACTCCTTTCAAGATATCCTAAAAAATTTTAGAAATACTATTTTTTCTTCTAAGGATCACAATGTGATTGTGACCTGATATGCTATGTTCTTGGAGAAATAGTTTGATCAAGATGAATAGTGAGAGTAAAACTAAACTCAAAAAGAAAGTATCTTAAGAATAATGAGTCATAAAACCTATAGAGCTTATTCACATTGAGCTAGTACATGTAGTCCCCTCATTTCATAATCTCCAGTCCTATCCAAAGATACTTAAATATTTTGATAGAGGACATAGAAAAAGTGTTCCTCGTGAGAGATAAGGAACATGAATTTGATGTGATCAAATCATTTGATATGATCAAATATTCTATGAGGGACATATGTGTTTATAAAAAGGTCAGTGGGCATGTTGTCATGATCCTCATATTGTACGTAGATGACAACCTCCTGATTAGAAAAGTTGTTCCTATGCTGAAATTGGTTTAAAATTTGATTGTCTAGACAAATTCTTCATGAAAGATCTCGAGAAATATCCAATAAAGATTTATGAGATAGATTTTGGTCTATGAGATAGAGCTAAGAGGATGCTAAATTTTCATAGAAATATGCAAAGAGGAGGTGCTGAAAGGGTTCAGCATGGATAACTCCTAGAAGGGCTTCTACCCTTTAGACATGAGACTGATCTCTCCAAGAAGATGTGTTCTGATATATTTGAAAAATTCAGCACATGAGCTAGATCTCTTATGCTTCAACTAAAGGGAGCCTCATGTATGTCTTGCTATGCATACAACCCGATATAGACCGTACTGTGAGTGTCACGAGTAATTATCGACTGAATTCAGGCTGAGAGTACTGGATAGCTGTGAAGAATATTTCAAAATACTTAAGAAACACTTAGGATATGTTCATGGTCTTTGGAAGGAGAAGAAAATTGAGGATAAAAGGATTCACAATTCAAACTTTAAGTCTAATGCTGATGGTAGAGAGTCTACATCAAGATGTGTTTCCTTATGCAATATGACTCAGTAAATTGGAAGAGTTTCAAACAACTGATCATTGCAGATTTTAAAAGTCGAGTATGTAGCTGCTTATGAGATAGTCAAGAATGCAATCTGGTTTATTGCAGAACTAGGTGTAACGTTATGAGATGATACAACACTGTTCTTTCGCAACGATGGCGCCATATCTTTAGCTAAGGAATCAAGATCTCACCAGAGTTCTTGGCACATAAGAGCAATGATTCACGACTGTTCCGAGAAGTAAGACTTCAAGGATCAGAATAGATCCCACAAAAATATGACGGGCCCACTAACTAAATGATTTAGCCAGCCAAGACTCAAGCACATCTTGAGAAGATGGGGCTTAGGTTTGTGGCAGATTGACTTTAGTACAAGTGGAAGATTGTTAGATGTATGCCCTATAAGTCAATCGGACCGACATATTAATTTTTCTAAGATATAATTTTATACTTGATCTAATTAATTAAGGTGGTTAATTCCATTCATGTCATGTATATGTCCATAAATTATTTAAAAAATTAATAAGATGATGATAAATATTCTCAAGAGTTGAGAATTTGAGATATGTGTCATTGATGGTTAATTTTAAATTACTCCTTATCGAAAGATCATCATGGGGATGGTGAACGGTCTGATAAGATTGATGCACGGATCACTTTTCTTAGGATAGATGAGTTTCAAGTCTACAGTGTGGGAACACTAAAGTAAGAGTGCAGGTGGTTGTTAGAGAACAACAGTACTAAGCGTGACCAATATGAGAAGTTACTTGGATATCTACTCACTCATCAGTGGCATTCTCGATGCTATAGTTGTGTTAGCAGTTATTAGACCTGCGGTACCTCGACTATTCATAATAAGGTTGCTGTAGTTTGACTCACCATAACTCGATCTCCTAGCCATATAAATTTTGAGGTGTATATTGGTTGCAGTAGGTTCATTATAGGAATAGGGTGTACACTATGATGGGATCTATTAACCTTAGTAGAAAGGAGTAGTCCTATATAATTTATGAGATTGAGTTTGAAAGACCTTGGCCAGTGCTGTATGAATGATGGAAAGGAGTTTCTATCAAATTTCACAAATGAATTCAAGTCAAATAAATCTTATATATGACAGACGATTGAGTTTGATGAGTTTTTCATAATTTTCATCTTGTTAAGACTCACGATGAAAAATTGAATTACACAATAATTATTCCTAGAGATTCATCCTTCTATTTTATTGGATTGCAACTACATGTTACTAGACGTTACTGATAGATTATGGGATCAATGAAATTATTTGATGGTCAATAATTTTAGATTGGAGAGTTGGAATTATTCCAATCTATTAAAAGGAGTTTCAATGATATTTTGATGGAGATCAAAATATTTCTCACTATCAGATAGAATAAAATTTATAGGGTCACACATAAAGAGATTTTGACTGATCGAATTGTTGAATCATGATTTTCAATCGTAAATCATAAATGGTCTCAATTATCAATTTGATGATTGGACTAAAATGTAAAAGTTACATTGAGGACTTGCTAAGAGTTAACAAGTTATAGGAGGATCAAATTATAATTATTACAAATTATTTGATTTGATCAAATATTAGGATTAGATCTTAATCAAATTAAATCAGATTTAATTTGATTAGTTTTGATTTGAGTTTGACTCAAATTAAGTTTCACAAGTCTAATGAGATTAGACCTAATGAACACTTGACCCAAATCTATCTTGGTTAGGTTTGACCTAATCTTTAGCCATGTTTGAAGTGGATATGATCTTAGTTAATTTAAATCAGATTTTATTTGACTTGATATGATTTGAATTTGACTTGGATTGGATTTCATTAGTCTAATGGGGTTTGGACTTCATTTATGTTGAAACCTAATCTAAGTTGGACTCCAAATATGATTTGGATTTGAACCCAAACCACCCTTAACCAAATCTAAAGAGGAGTTCTACCCACTGAAGGACTCTCCCCTATTTTTGAGACATCCAAAATATTTCTACGTTGCTTTTGGCATGGAGATGGGGAGAAATAAAAGGGAGGGGCGGCAACTCTTTCTAGAGTCCAATTATTCTTGGACTCTTCAAGCCCTAACTAATCTTAATTCTTTGGTTTAAATAGAGGGGATTAGGGGCGCCTCGCTTAGAGATAAGTTCAAGGGTTGACACCCTAGATGAGAGAGACATATCCATGAGATATGGAGGGATGCCTAAGGTGTGTTGGCATGAGAAAAATCAAGGGCGCTCAAGGTGGTTGACGCCCTCTACCACTTCTTCTTATCCCTTCCTTCTAATAACCAAAGGTTGATTGTTATAATTGATAACTATCCCTCTCTCTTATTTGTCCAAAGGTTGGACATGTCTCTCTCTTTTTCCCTCAAAAATATGTTCAAGAGTTGGATATTAAAATCAGATTGATCTGATTTATTTTCTTAATCCATGAGATGGACGGTTCTCTTTCTCCCTCTCCTCCAAAGATGTCCAAGAGTTGGACATGAATAAATAGATTCAATCTAATTTTCTCTCTTTTCTGATCTATGAGATGGACACAAAAAGTTCTTCTCTGCCTTTTTAGATCTAACCAAAGGTTGGACAAGATAGAAAGAAGAAAGAGATTTGATCTCTTGTCTTCTTCTGGGGATTTTGAATTTTTTTTGAAAGGAGAAAAGTAGAAAATAAAATCAGATTTGATCTGATTTCATAGTTCTCCTATTGATCTGATTGATTCTCTTGAGAAGAGGATCAAAAGATCAAGCCGATTCGACAATTCATGGAGCGATCTTTGCAAAGGAGCTAGCACCCTGGTGAGATCGAATCCTCCTGATCAGATCAGTCTCGATGGATACTCGTAGAGGTCGGACGTATATGCGGCTCTGCAGGAACCTCACCAGATTACTACAGACCATCGGATCGTGGTGAAGATTTATCCATTCAAAGATAAAGGTCTAAATTTAAATCTGATTTTAATTTCAGCATCTTAATTCAGTATGTTAACGTTCTTGACATGTATAGATTAGATCTATATTTATATATGGTAGATTTAAAATTATTTAAATCTAGATCAATTTAATTTTCACTAAGTTCATGATTTTAAAGTTAAAATCTGTGTATTCTGATCTCTGCATGCATATCCCGAAAGTCGAACTTTCTTCAATATATTTATGATAAATTGTCTCTATTTAAACCTAACACTATGATGCATTATGGCCTCCCAAGTTATTAGAGATCGTTCATTGATTACCAAGCAATAATTTCTTATAATTGATGCTACATGAGTCCTTGTTAAAGCAAAAATCATATAGTTTGGTGAAATAATATTGCAACTTCTACTACACTAGGGTTGGTCATCTATAAATAGAAATATTATAATATGAATACTATCTCATAAATCATATTTTAATATTAGACAATAGATTAATCAATTTAAGATAAATATATCAAACTTACTACAATCCTATATGGAATATCCATGGTAAATACTTGGATCATGTTTATATTGAAGTCCTTTAATATGATGCCAATCTTAATATTCAGCCAATCCATGTTGCTTAGATTGTGTTTGGTATTGTTTGACACAATCTTCTCAATAGTACATTGGGTAGTAGACTACTTATTCTTACTTAGAATAATGAGAGGCAAGTACTATATTATGGCTCTAGAATCTTTTCTAGAGAGAGAAGCTCTGAGAAAACTCTTTCCTCCCACTACTCTTGAAGCACGAGGCTTCCTTCGATGATCTCTTCCTCTAGTGCCCAGCCGACATTGGCTGACTGTCAGGCCCCTCTCTCTTCTCCTTCTCCCTCTCACTCTCCCTCTCTCCCCTCTCTCTCTTCCCCTGCTTGATTGTTGTCATGGGCGATCAAAACAATCTTAACTCAAACTATATAGATAGGGTGAGTCAGAATTATATCTTTAGGGATCAAAAGACTGAGTTATGTTCAAATTAAAGATAAAGTGAAGAATTAAGATTTTAAATTTAAAAGATAAAAGAAATAAGTTTGACAGAAATAAAGTTGAGAAAAATCAAGTAGAAGAAAGTACCTTAGATTTTCGAATTCATCCTTTAATCACATATTTATATTTTAATTAAAGCAATCTAGATCACTAAAAACTTAAGCCTTAGTGATTGAAAAAGATAAATTTATGATTAAATTTTGAGCATAGCTTATCTCGCTAAGCATGAATCGTATCCTTAGATTACGACTCGTCTCTACGTAGTCATAAATTATTCAAAAATCTATATCATAAAACAATGAAAACTACTACTTAAACATATGAATAAAATCACAGAAACTATTCATGTTTGCAAAATTATTCAATATTATTCAAAAAAAAATCTTACAACGTTCAAGTAGTTGATTGCATAATAAAAAATATATAATAAAATCAAATATATATATATATATATCTAGATTGAAGGACTTCAGCTACTTTTTTGAAGATAAAAGATTTAGCTACTTATGGATTAGATCTCGCTCACTATCAAAAGCTCCATCTTCTTGAAAGGTTGAAGAAGAATTTGAACAAGATGCAGCAGAATCTCCTTATGCCATCACAAAATTCTATCCCAAAACTCCAAACTCTGGCAACTTCCTCTCTCTTTTTTATCCATAATTTTCTCTCAATTTTCTATTCTATTATTCTCCTCCCTAGACCCCTTTTTATAGCCTTTATAGCCCCCAAAGTCATGGTCGTACCTTGTCTCTGTATTCCTCATGTATTAGGACTCCTGGCCATGTTAAACTTCTTCATCTTGCATCCCAAATGCATCCAAGCGAAAACCCAATCTTCTGACCATCCAATCTCATTTAAACATCCTAGATCACATCAAAACAATGCCTTTATCAGGTCAGAAATCATACTGGCCATTCGATCATGCTTAAGATTTGTTCTAGGCCATCGGATGGTGCAAAATCACTTCGATCTTCAACTCTTCCAGCCGGCATAGGTTCCAACCGTCTGATCGTGCCAAGTTATTGGGCCACCACCGAAGTATATGGGAAGGAGCATTCTTGGCCATTGATCAGGTGTGTGGACCCTCCAGCCATCCAATGGCGCAAAATCCTTCTGCCTCCCCTGCATCGTTACGTGAACCGACAAAATTATGCTATGGATCGTACCCCATTTCTGTGGACCGATCGGTCGGTCCACGGTACACCAAGCGATCTTTTGGGTTAATTTTGGATCAATTTGGGTTTTGTTTTGAGCCCAATTTGAATAGAAATTTGGCTTGATTTGGGTTACCTTTGGGTCTCTTTTTGGGATCCATTTTGAGCCTAATTTACTCTCAATTCGAGTCTTTTTAACCTGTGAATCGGGCTCTTTGCATTGATGATCATCTTTTCGATAAAAAAAAATAGAAGCATCAATTTTTAAAGAATAAAGATGAATTAATTTACAAATCGATGCTTTTATGGATATATTTAATGTACTTATCATACCTCTCAACTTGAACTTTACTCGTCCTCAAGTAAAATAGATAAATTAGCAACGTATATCGACTCATCCTTGAATTAAAAGTCATCTTAGGCACTCCTAAAATAGCTGATATCCGATCAGACCATTAAAGAGGTACTTCATTAGATTATTAATTCAAACCAGTTAGTGGTTGAGTGAAGCCCATAAAATTTTTAGAGTTTTCTTTCGCCAACTCCCTACTTTACTCTTTAGGTCCTCTAACTTGATGTGAGCTGGATTTATTGGCTTCTTACAATTTATCCCTTATTATCTATTTTTCTAAAAAAAAGAATCTAGTGTAATATCCTAGCCTCTTGAGCCTTCTAGCTGATCTTTGTAGCAAGCTTTTGGTCAATGACTCTCAAATCAGTTAGTTTTAGGACATTAGATGTAGAACACCCTCAGAGTTATTGATTTAAGTTCAAAAAAACTACGAAGTGAGACTGACTCTATAATAGATCTCTTGGCAACCCACCTTTTGACATGAACTACAATGCTTACTTAGAAGAAGAGCCCCGGTTACCAATGAGACAATGCTAGATCCTTTCTTTTGAAATTTTAAAAATTCTAAAGGAGACTTTTGCATACCTCGACCTTTCTATCCATACTCTCATGAAGCAAATTTTTCATTAAGATAGATAGGAAGAAGATTCTGGAATCACTCAAAAATTTGATCTAGTCTAAACTATACCATTCATTAGATTTTTTTAATAATTTGATCCTTAATATCTCTAAAATTATCTAGACTGTTAATCATTCATTGATTAGGATCTCTAATTCACTTCAAAATGAGATAAAATTTAGATACACAAAACTAATTATTTCTGACCATACTCGAGGACTCCATTAAATTAGTTTTTCTTTCCTCTAACTTAAACAACATTGTCCTCAATGGAGGAGAGAAATAGAGTATCATAGATAAACAGAAAAGAAAATGAGAGATATCACCTGGG
>KE506377.1:57862-73133 GCA_000441515.1 Elaeis oleifera
AAAAGTACTAAGTTTAAAGTCTTCAGTCAAACTCATGATTCTGCCTATCCTGTGTCAAATATTGAATTGATAAATTTTAATGGTTTTGAATTTTCAATTTCAGGAAGATGGCATGCGATCCCATTATTGATAAATTTCAATATTTGTTGTCAATTTTAAGAAGATAGTTCGCAACCCCATTCTTAGACCCTTGTTCATTAAGAATTTTTCATATTTGTTCTTCTAAAATACTCATGAATTGAGTTTTTATGTTAGGAGTTGAGTCTGATGCAATGGATACCGGAAGGATGTCACTTGATTTTAAAAATACATACTCAAATGTGACTAAGGGCGACTTCAGTTCTAGAGAAGGTGGTGATTCTAGAGAGGAAGCTATTGGAGTAGATATTGATTCATATTTCTCAGCTCATGGGGGAATGGTGCTAAAATTAGATGGCTGTAATAATGTGTTCATATTTTCAATATACCCCTCTAGGTCAAAATTGTCCATTCTAAAAGGATCCCAATGTATATGCATTGGGTCTTAAGAATAATTCTAGGAGTAGCTTTCTTTATTACATTTTTAGGTATATCCATCTCAAAGCAGTTTTAGTTTGTGTATTAGGCTATTCTATGACCTTTCCACTCCTAAGTATCATCGCTTGGGTATACATGCTCTAGAAAGATTTCATGGGCATTGGAGCTCTTAGCCATATATTGCCCATTCGGATCACTTTTGGGCTGACTAGATAACTCTTCTTCCTCCCTCTTATTGAATGCAGTTGCTAGTTGATCAATTTGGATCTCTAGCTTGGCTATAGACTTAGTGTGAGAGTGGACGATCTGGATGTTCATTTCTAACCCTTCTAACATATATAATACTTTCTCTTCAAATGTCAAATTATAGGCACTTAGAGAGAATTACTAAACATTTTGATATTGGTATGCTGTATAAGTTTCATCCAGATAGCTAGGTTCATGATTAGACACTGATTGTAGTATCCAAGAAAAATTGGATGGTTTTCCAACCCAATTATAGGTGTTAGCAAAGAATTACGATGAGCAGTTTGGGTTTGTGCTTGGTAAGTTTGCTCATGCGTAAACTCTTACGATCGATATGTGATAGGACATTCACTAACCAGGTGGGTGGAACTCAAACATATGTTATACACATGTAGAGACGAGGCAAGAGAGTACTACTATTCAATAAACAGTCAATTTTTTGGGACAACTCTTCTACCTTATTATGGATATCTATGGAGTTTCCATCGTCATAGATTCTAACTCTATTGGGTTCATAAATGGGTGAGTCTCTATGGACGGCAGACATGTGATGTATGGAGTGTTCGCTAAGGATCTCAAATAGTTGCAAGGCCTCATGTTCATTTTTGAGCATAAATGTTCCTCCACACAAAGCATCAACCATCTGCTAGTGCTTTTTCGATAGACCATCATAAAGCACTAGATTAGTTGCCATTTATATACGGCATGGTGTGGATATTTATGGATTAGGTCTTTGAGTCTCTCCCAAGTCTCTTGAAATATTTTTCCATCTATCTAAAAAAATTGATAATGGCTTTTCTAATCTGATTTGTCTTTCCTATAGGGAAGTACTTTTTGAGAAATTCTCTTTGAAGTTAGTTTTATGTTGAAATGGTTATCGAATCTAAAGAGTTTAGCCAATACTTGGCCTTATCTTTAAGGGAGAATGGGAATAATTTAACCTAAGGGCATCATCAGAGAAATTCTGAATTTTGACAATGGAGCATATCTCAAAAAATTCATCAAGATGTTTGTATGGATCCTCATTACTAATTAAGTCCATAGAAAGATAGTAGCATTTGAATAACACTAGACTTTATCTCATATTGAGAAGTCTCTATAGGGGGTACCTGAATACAAGGAGAATATATATATGAGGACAGAGTGAAATACTCTTTCAATTGATAAGGAGGTTGGGTTCATCTGGTTCAGCCATATTCCTAGATCGAATTATTCTTAAAGTCTTTTCAATTTTTTGATCTAATGGTTCCAATTCTATTTGTAAAGATCGATGACCAAGCATACAGTAAAAAATTCAATTTTTTTTAAAATATGTTTTTGAAGAAGATAAGAGAAGATAAAAGGAGAAAAAGAGAAGAAAATTCTAAAGATGAGAACTTAAAGAGTCCTAAATCTATGAGAGAGAGAGAAAAAAATTAGTTAATGTTTGATGTTAATTACAATCAAGTTAAACAATCAATCCTAGCTAACAATGATTCTAGATCTAGATAGCTCCTAACTGTTTCAAATACACCGTCAAGTACTCCAAGTGTGAATCTAACCAACCAATTGGTCAGATAAATATAAGATTGGTGGGATTTTCTCCGTTACTTTGCTTAGACACCAACTAAGTTGGTCAGATCAAAGAATGGAATCAATTAAATAACTAATTTTCTTCAAAGCGTAGTTCTGAATCACTTTTCTAGACACCAACTGATCACCTAGGCCCGATCTAATTTAACTTTGGGGTCACTTGTCCTATTGAGCTTGAGTTCTTTAGGGGCTAACGTCTAATTGATTTTAATTAGGGTTAAGATTTATGCAACATGTAAGGATGATGATTTATGGGCTAAAGAATGGTGATGAAATTTTCACCTTATCTTGTTTAGAGTTTGTGTCCTTAAGATGTGTTATGAAGATGCAATGCAATAAAATAAGATGTCCAAGCAAATTTTTTTTAATGTGAAACAATCATGTCAATGATCTCCGATAATGGTGTCAAAATTTGATCGCTGTTGTGGATGGTCAAAAATAAATCTTAACTCAAACTATATAGATAGGGTAAGTCAAAATCATATCCTTAAGAATCAAAGGACTGAGTTATGTTCAAATTAAAAAATAAAATGAAGAATTAAGATTTTAGGATTTGAAAAGATAAAGAAACAAGTTTGACAGAAATAAGTTGAGAAAATCAAGTAGAAAAAGCACCTCAAGTTTTTAATCCATTCTTTAATCACAGATTTGTATTTTAATTAAATAATCTAGATCACTAAAAACTACAAGCCTTAGTGATTGGAAAAAGATAAATTCATGATTAAATTTTGAGCATAGCTTATCTCACTGAGCACGAATTGTATTCTTAGATCACGACTCATCTCTACGTAGTCATAAACTATTTAAAAATCTATCTCATGAAATAATGAAAACTACTACTTGAACACATGAATAAAATCATAGAAACTATTTATGTTTGCAAAATATTCCATATTATTCAAAAGAAAAGCCTTACAATGTTCAAGTAGTTGATTGCATAACAAAAAAATACACAATAAGATCAAAAAATAAAATATAAATCTGGAATGAAGGATTTCATCTACTCTCCTGAAGATGAAGGATTTAGCTGCTCATAGATTGGATTTCGCTTGCCACCAAAAGCTCCATCTTCTTGAAGGGTTGAAGAAGAACTTGAAGAAGAAGATGCAGCAAAACCTCCTTATGCCACCATAAAACTCTCTCTCAAAACTCCAAACTCTTGCAACTTTTCTCTCTTCCTCTCTCTTTTTTTCCATAATTTTCTCCTAATTTTCTATTCTATTTTCTCTTCTTCGTGGACCTCTTTTTATAGCCTTCATAGCCCCCCAGGTCATGGCTGTACCTTATCTCTTTATTCCTCATGTATTAGGACTCCTGGCCGTATTAAACTTCTCCATCCCGCATCCCAAACATGTCCAGGCAAAAACTCAGTCTTCTGGTCATCCAATCTCGTTTAAACATCCTAGATCGTGCCAAAACAATGCCTTTATCAGGTCAGAAATCATGCTGGCTGTCCGGTCGTGCTTAGGATTTGTTCTGGGCCATTGGATGGTGCAAAATCACTTCGATCTTCAGCTCTCCCAGCCAGCACAGGTTCCAGCCATCCGATCGCACCAACTTAGTGGGTCACCACCGAAGTATATGGGAAGGAGCGTTCTTGGATATTGTTCAGGTGTGTGGATCCCTCTCAATGGTCTGATGGAACAAAATCCTTCCGCCCTCCTCTGCACCGCAATATGGACCGATGAAACTATGCTGTGGACCACGCCTTGTTTCTGTGGACCGCTTGGTCGATCCACGATACACCAAGCAATCTTTTGGATTGATTTTGGGTCAATTTGGGTTCCGTTTTGAGCCCAATTTGAATAAAATTTGGCTTGATTTGGGCTATCTTTGGGTCTCTTTTTGAGATCCATTTTGAGTCGATTTGCTTTCAATTTGAGTCTTTCTAACCTGTGAATTGAGCTCTTTGAATTGACGATCATCTTTCCTGCAAAAGATAAATAGAAGCATCAATTTTTAAAGAATAAAGATGAATTAATTTACAAATCGATGCTTTTATAGATATATTTAATGTACTTATCACCGCTCTTCCCCCATCCTCGCTTTCTTTCTCTCCACCATATGTTCTCATGAGATGGCAAGGACATCTCAGGCTAGGAGCCGGCTATTCTGGAGACCTCCCCCGATGAGCCCATCACCCTCTTTTTGCTCTCTTTGCCGCTGGACCTTTGCAGGGTGTCGCCTGCCTTCCTCACCAAATCTACGACTGACTTCTCTGGTCTCCCTTTTCACCTCTGGTTGGCCCCACTCCTCCCCTTTCTCTTTTCTCCCTTCTTGCAACCATGAGGATCTCTTCTTCCTCAGCTAGAACTCCCTCCATTAATCAGGCCCCCACTTTCTGTCCCTATCCGAGCCCTTCTTTCTCTCTTCTCTCCTCTTGCTCCTCTATCTCTCTTCTTTTTCCTACTATCGGACTCCCTTCCTCTCCTCTCTCTCTTTGGTTGGGCAAAACCTTGGCATCGGACTACTTCTCCTCTCTTCCGGCACTGAGATTGGGGCACTCATCGGCCCTTCTCGACTGTGGGCCTTCCATCGGAAGCCCCTCTTCCTTCCTCCTCTTTCTTCCTCTCCTTCCAATCGCCAACACCTGCTCTCCCCTGGCTGCTAGATTCCTTCCCTTTCTTGATCTCGTGCTTGGACCAACCATAGGAATCCTTTTCGTTTCCTTCTTTCTCTTGCATTTGATCAACCTTTTCAGCAATTATCTCCTCCTCCCTTAAGGGATGCCGATTGTTTCTCTCTCTACCTTCTCTTTTAGTGCTATTGATGTCGTCGATGGTGAAGATAGAATGGCCATCCATGGCAACAATGGATGGAGGCATTGTCGATTAGATCCAACAATTTAGCAGCCATTGGTCCCCCTTCCTCTGTTAGGATAATTGATGCGATGATCTCCTTCGATGGTCAACGTTGCTTCATCCCCGACGATAGCATGATGGGGTTTCTCCATTTTGAAATTCCAATTTTAAAATTTGAAAGTTAATATTTTATTTGTATAGGAAGTTTAATTTTAAATGTTGATGAGAGGTTAGGGGAATCTGAAATTTGAATTTCGGTGTTGATGGTTTGATGGGGGCTCCTCTTTCTCTTTAGTATTTTTTTTGTACTCTCTTTCTTCATAATAATTTGGGTGGATTTTTTCTCTTTTTGCATAAAAAAAAGTACTATATTGTGGCTCTGAAATGTATCCATGTAACGATGGATGCTACATAAAAGAGTACTTCTAAAGATATGACAACTGAGAGTATACATTTGAATCATATATAGAAGGAGAAGGGCCATAATATGCTCTCTAACTATTTGATATGCTAATGGATCCTGCTTTAGTTGATGATGCAATTACATGATGTGCTCAAATTTTAAGCTGCTTCTTTGAGCTTCCTGCCTCTTCCATACCATAAACTTTAAGTATGCTCAATATTGATATTCCTTAGTTATCCTCAATTCTAGAAATAATCTATAATATACATCTACGTATAATCTGTGTATTGGGAAAAGCTGCAATCATGAACAATAATGTCGTAAACTTCTTTTCCCTCTTTGTGTAGTAAAATGAGATATCGTAAAGCAATAATAATCTATATGATCCACTCAGATAATTAATAAGCAAAATTAATTAACCAACCTATAAAAGGGACTCTATAATTTTGATTCAATGAGAATCTTTTACTATTTAGAATAATGAAATTACTATAGATTTTCTCTAGATCAACTGGAGGCTATACAAATATATATCATTAAGAATAATTCTTGATTTTCATAATAAAATAATTATCATCATCAATAAAATAGATTTCAATAATAAATAGAAATAGAGGATAGATCTCACCAAATGTATGGATGTTTGAAATAATCAATGGAGGAAGCTTTTCAAAGATCGAAATCATGAAACTTGTAGCTCTTGATGTCGAAAACAACATACCAAATTTTATCAAGATCAGTATATGATCAACTACCTGATCATCTGACAAACAACATCAAATTCTCAATTTCTTCTTCTCCATTGCTGCCGCCTCTACTTTGTTTTCACATTCTCTATATTGTCGCACAACTCTTGCGCCACATAGCTATTATGGCCTCATTGCTTTTATTTATTTTAAGAGGATGTGGGTCCCATATGAGGAGGGAGCACACCAACAAATCTCTTCCTCTTAACTCATGTGGGAGGTTCCACCAAGTCTATATTTTCTCTGTAAGTAATCAACATTTCTACGAGCAAAATTTTAGTCATTATATCTGATCCATTATTATCGATATAGATTTTCTCAAGATAAAGAAACTTCATTTCTAGAGCATCTCGAACCCAATAATATCTCACATCAGTATGCTTAAATCTTGAATGAATTCTTGGGTTCTTTGAAAGTTAGATGGCATTTTGACTGTCACAATAAAGTATATATTTCTCTTATTCTAAGCCCAACTTTTGTAAGAAAATTTTTATCTATAAAAGTTCAAGCTTCTGTAACTACAATATACTCAACCTCCATAGTGGACAAAGTAAATATTTTCGTAATTTAGATTGTTATAATATTATTCTCCTGAAAACAATCATCAAGTATCCCAATATAGATTTTTAGAATCTATATCACCAACCATATTTATATCTGTATATCCATCCAACACAAATTTATCATTACTAAAATACAAACAAACTATAGAAGTAACTCTGAGATATCTGAGGATCTATTTAATAGCTATCTAATGTTTCTTACTAGGATTAGAGAGAAATCAACTTATAACACCAATTGCATGAGCAATATCCAATCTTTTACAAACTATTGCATACATCAAACTACCAACTATGGATGCATAAGGAACCTTCCTCATTTCTTCTTTATTTTTATCACTTGTAAGATATTGTTTGAACTTAAAGTAACCTGCAAGTGGAGAGCAAATTAGTTTGGACTTGCTCATATTGAATTTGTCTAGCACCTTTCAATATATTTCTCTTGAGATAACTAAAGTTTTCTACTCTTCCTATCATGAGTAATTCTCATGTCAAGAATTTATTTAGCTGGCCCAAATCCTTCATAAAAGGACTTGCTCAACTCTCTTTCAAATTTTAGTCTTTCTAGCATCATGGCCAATAATCATTAACATATCATCCATATAAAGCAAGAGAATAATGAAATCTTCATCAAAAATCTTTTATAAATACACAATGATCAGAAGTGATTTTAATATATCCATGATCCATCATGAACGAATTAAACTTTTATACTATTATCGAGATGCCTGCTTGAGTCCATATAAGCTTTTCTTTAATCTGCATGCAAGATGCTCTTTGCCTTTAACTGTGGATCTCTTTGGCTGCTCTACATAAATTTTCTCATCCAAGTCTCCTTGAAGGAAAATAATTTTCACATTAGGTTGTTTAATTTTCAAATTCATATTATAGTTAAACCAATAATAACTCAGATTGAAGATATCTTAACGATAGATGAGAAAATTTCTTCAAAGTTAATATATTTTTCTGGCCAAATTCCTTTACAATCAATTATGCCTTATACATTGACTATAAGCTCTTCTCTTTAGTCTTCAATCTAAACATGCACTTATTCTTAAGTGCTCTCTTATATTTGAGTTGGTGGAGTAGTTCCACCAACTCAAATATATAGTTCTCATGCAAATATTTTATCTCCTCGTGCTTGGCTTTTAACCACTCTCTCTTTACTCATGATTCATGGTCTCTTGATAGTATTTTAATTCTCCTCCATTAGTGATCATCACATACTCATTAGGAGAATATCTTTGAAAAGGTTGATACTCTCTAATAGATCTTCTCAATTGAGGCTCAACTGGTGATTCCGAAAGGGTTTGCTCAATATACTCATATTATTATCAGGTATAGACTCATCAACTGCATTATCATTATTTTTTTATACATCTCCACTATTATCATCATTTATCATAGTAGGAGGCATGGGATCCAGATCAATATAATTTCTAGTGATAAACTTTGATTTTTTTACTTTTCAAAATTTTCAATAATCTGATCTTCTAGAAATACAATATCTTTACTTTTGATAACTTTTTTATCAGTTGGATCCCATAAACAGTAGCCAAACTCTTCATGTGCAAATCTAGAAAGATTCACTATTTAGACTTGCCATCAAGCTTCAATCTTTCATCTTTAGGGATATGAATAAATATCCTATAGCCAAACACCCTCAAGTGATCATATGAAATGTCTTTCCCAGTACACACTCTTTCTGGCTAACCACTTTAAAGAGCAACCAAAGAAGAAAGATTAATCAAATATATATATTGTGGTTCTCATCGCTTCACTCCAAAAGGATTTAAAAAATTTAACATGAGAGAACATACACTAAATTCCTTCACAAACAGTACAACTCGTTCTCTCAACAGCTCCATTATGTTAAGATGTTTTAGAAACAGTTTTGTCAAGCTTAATGCCATATATCTCGATAATATTTTTTAAATGAACCCCTGTATTCACCATTATTATCTATCTGAATACATTTTAGTTGCCTTCATATTTTTTTTCAACATCAACATGAAAATGCTAGAACACATCGAGCATCTAGTCTTTAGATTTTAAATAAAAATATATTTTCTAGAATAGTCATCAATAAAAGTAACAAAATATAAAGTACTACTAAGAGAGTTCTAGCATCCATAGTCCAAACATCAATGTTAATTAAATTCAAAATATTTGATTTTATATGTGGAGATTTATAAAATACAACTCTATATTATTTGCTAATCAAAAAATCAGTGCATATCTTTAGAAACGTATCTTTTGTAGAAAGAAGTTTCTTCCTAGCAAAGATTTCAAGTCCCTTCTCGCTTTTGTGGCCAATTAGTCGCTAATGTCATAATTCAGTAAAAAAATCTTCAGCTATATTCATCTTCATCTTGCACAATTTTACTTGTATCATGTAAAGTGTGCTTGATTTTTTTCTTTTGCTACCACTAGAGAACCTTTGGTGAACTTCTATTTTTTTTACCGAAGTGATTGTGGTAACCTTCATCATCAAATATTCCAATATAGATCAAGTATAGATGAATATTTAGAATATGTCTCATATTTTTTAACAATAGTTAGCAACCAATACTGATTTTCAAGAAACATCTCCTATGCCTATAATCTTAATTACTCAATTGCCCATCTTGACACTACCAAAATCATCACTAATATAAGTTGGGAAGAAGTCACACTAAGAATAATATGAAAATAATAAATCTTATCTAGATCAACTAGAGGCTACACAAATATATATTATCAAAATGAATCTTAACTTTCACAGTAAAATAATCATCTGATCTATGATCATTACTCATGCTATCATTGTTGCCATTGCTATTATCAAGAGATAATACAGGTAATCCAGGTTTTGAGGTTTCAAACGTCTCACTACCAATATCTAAGACCTCTAAATCATTAATTATCTCTATTGGATCAATTGTCACCTTCTTCTTTGATTTGAACTTTCCACGCTTCTCAATTGCACCTCTTTGAGACACTCTCAAGCCTTGACTTGCCTTTACCTATTAGCATCACCAACCACCACTACTAGTATCAATACCTTGGCTATCTCTAGAAGCCCATGTATGATGTCTCTGCAATCAAATCATTGATTAAAATTCTCAGATCGCCTACTACCTGATTCACCATCACCTTCTCCAATATCTTGCATTCTACTTTGAATAGGAGACAAGTGAGAGACAGTCCACTGATCCACATCTCATACCTTTGCCTCATGTGCTATTATTTTGTATGGTTAAGAGGATCTCCTGGCTAACCAACATGGATGGATTCGATGCTTCCTGATCTGCAACCAATTCTTACACAGGGTCATATATACTCATCATGGACGAAATATATACTTTTCGAATGGATCATCTTTGCTTAGGCTCCTTTCCCTTTGTCACATACTTGAGCTTCAATCGTGTATTAAAAATGCTAAGAGTTTTTAAATGGCGGAGGGATGAGGTCCATGAGGTCCTTCTTTGGCAACATAAACTAGAAATTACCGCTCCTAGAGAAGGTTAAGGTGTCCAATTGGCTAGTATACAGTAATGACATCCTAATAGCATACAATTTGAGGAAAGAAGCTGGCCAGCACCATAGTTCGGCCCCCCACTCCCAGGCTGTCATCAAACAATGAATATTGGTCTTCCTAGAGATAATGTTTCAAAGATAAGCGGATAAGAACAGCATGAGATTGTCCATGGTCGGTAAGTTGTTGGAGCATGTGGAAAAAGCGAAACAACAGAATATTCAGATACGAAGCCTTAACTCCCAACTTGCTGTTCCAAAGAATTTGGAGGCGGTTGCAAAACTAGGCAACAATCTCCAAATGGGCGATCCAAAACTGAACTGAATATTCTGTGTAACTGACTGTATGATGGAGTAGGCAAAAAACAGTCTAGAGTCTAAAATGAGATGATCAAAAAATGAAGAGGAAGGTTACGGGACTGCCCTCAGCGGGTTTCACGGGAAGAGGTATCATGTTGTCCACAGGTTTACTAACCTCCCACTTCCTAGAGAGCCAAAACTAAGTTTGTGAAGCTACCACGCTGCATGTTCTCTCGAAGCACGGGACATGATGTAAATCCCTGTACATAATCTTATCCCCACCAGAATAGGCCGCGGCTCAAGTGGCAGGCAGTTGAACTTGTAAATATACTTCTCTTAAATAAAATACGGGTGGGACTGCCCTCCCAATTTCAACAACAACAAAAAAAAAAAAGAAACAAACAAAACATAGTGTATTAATGAGCCATGAAAGAATTATCAGGCCTGATACAAGTCAGGCCGGGCCAGAGCCTGAACTTGTAGGCTCAAACAGCACAAGAACGCAGGCCCAGTCCTTGGAACCTTCTCCCATCGACATGGTGTGATAAGCAAGACATTCTTGCGAAAGAACCGTGATATTATACAACTACGAACAACTTGCATAGACATTAACCCTTAGAAATAGGCTCAGCTAGTCAGCTATTAAGTAAGCAATATGTATTAGCTGTATCTAACGTGACATGGTCGGTGTCGCACCATATATGGGCCCGGTCAGTTAAGCATTCATAGCTAGATTAATAAATTCAGAAAAAAAAGTTAGATAAATGTTCATGATCAGAGAACAACGTATTCTTTCTCAACTTAATGCTAGATCTGCATGACTCTTTCAGATTAAAGCCAATTCTCAAATGGCCCATGCATTGTCAAGTATACTCAAAACTTATCTCGATACAACTTAATATTTGGATGCAATCTGTTGCTGTGAATCTCTGGCGAGATAGTCAGCCGTGAACCGAGATATTGCGCCTAGTTGTTGGATGACAAGAAACCTGCAAAATCACGTCCGCTTATCGAAAATTGTTCAGCGGAAAATCCTTCGATGCTTAAGTTAGCCGGAGATAGGGAACAGTAGAAAAACTAAAGCACGAGAGCTAAGAATTGAGTTAGAAAAATCTTACCCTGGTCCTCCCTCTTATCTTCCTTTAAATAGGGTGGAGAATGTCGTTATTGTGTGACTCCTATCCCATAAAATTTGAAACGTGGGACTTATTGCATTTATTGGATGGTTACCTCATTAACCATCATTAAAATCGAGTAATGGGTCATTAGTGGATGATTATTGTATCCCACGACCCCACAATCGCAGCTAGTTAATACTTGTGCCAAATAATTATTGCTCAACCTTTATTCTTTCGGGATCAAGATAGTCAATAAAGCACCAACGAAGTCATCAGCCAAATATTATTCAGGATCGTTGGTTGCATGTTGAACTTAGTCAGCTAAACTTAATCGGCTGGATTGTTAGCTAAAATCCAAATTGGATTGCCGGCTCTCATCGAAATCGATATAGTCCTCTTGGTCGATCGGCCGCTTAGTCGATGGTGAGCCAAGGATTCACCCCAACACTTGCCCTCCAACTCCTTAGTCCAATGCTATAGTGCAATTGGGTGTCCAACCATTTTATCATCTTGTAGAGTGCGCAATCATTCGTCACATCATAAGACATACAGCGGCTCTATCGTTTCATGGGACGTACGGTAGTTATTACCGCAGGTCGCCCGAGAAGATTTTCTATAATGATTACGAAAGATCATGCAATAGAGTAATGATTCTTGAGTAATCCGAGTCAGCCATGTGTCAACTGATTATTATTCAATTGATTATCACACAGATCCGACTGACTTGGCAAGATCACAGTGGTGGTGCATCGGAAGGCCGAATAAGTCATCAACCGAGATCACTGCCATGCATCAGAATCCCAAGTGATGGCGGGATCTTTTACGTTGATTGTAGCCGTCGGGCATCCTTATAAATAGGAGGATTTCTTCCCTTTAAATCTTCATTCAGTTTCAAGCTTCTTTGCTGCCAATCCCATTTTCGCTTTGGTTTTCATTGTTCCGGCCCCTAGTCAAGCATAGGGTTCATCCTCCCCAATGTTCTAGGCCTCATCATTGTTGGCTCCTCCATCATTGTCGGTGTACTTGTGAGGTCGATCCCTTCTTTTCTTTTCTAGTTTCAAAGGGTTTCTTTAAGAGTTTTTAGAAATGTCTTCATCCAAAAGGGAGTCTAAAGACGAGAACATTACGAGAGATCAAAGTTCTCGGGCTCCAACTATCTGGAGAGAGATCGAGAATATTCCTCAGGATGTTTTCGAAGATGTTACTTTCTCTCAGCAGGACCGCTATGGTTCTCATGAGTTGGATGGTCAGTCAGCTGCCGAGAATCTTGCTGGACCTCTTCATGAGAAGTCTAAGTTATCCGAGGCCGATGTGCTTCAGTTAAGAGATCATTATCGGATCTCGAGTCTGTATAGGTTGTCGACACCTAGCCGATATAGTCAGGTTGTCTATTCTCTTGATGGCTATATTGCCTTTTATGAAGAGTTCCTTTGGTCAGGACTCTGATTTTCTTTGCATTCTTTCTTTGTCAATATTTTTGATTTGTATGATATAGTTCTTACTTAACTTGCTCCTAATTCCATCTGAATCATTCTTTTTTATTGTCCTTTGTCATCTCCTCCACTTTGAATTGATGATCTCCTTTTTCGTGCCCTTTTTATGTTGAAGAAATATCCTCGAGAGAAAGGATGGTGATTTTTTAGTCCCTGATGCCATCATCAATTTATTATTGGGCTTCCTTCTTCCATCCATAGATAGAATAATAAGTTCTTCTATATCACCGCTGACCATCCATGAGGTTTCAGCTGGTTTTGGACTATGCCCAATCTTTCTCCAAATGAGAATAAAGTAGTCCTCAAAGAAGATAAGGAGCAGTATGAGTTACTGCTTTGTGCAAAGTTTCAACACAATGGAAACTTCTCGAAGAGCAGTCATTGTATGATGCGAGGCTAAATTAGGTTAACTCCATAGGTAGACTTTTCTTTTAAATTTTCGAGTCTTTCTGTAGATTTGCTTTTTATCTAGAGACTAAACTTCCTGGTCGACTTATAGATATGAAGATTTCAACGGAAGCTATCCGACGTGCCATCAGGAAGAGACCGGGCTCTAGTCTTGGTGGACCTTCTCAGAGACCACCAAAGAAATCTCGAGAAGGATCTTCTTCACATGTGTCGAGGAGCACCCAACTGCCATAACCACCATGATGATCTTCACCAAAGGAAGCACCATCTCCACCACTGGTGCCAATGGTGTCCATTGATGATGTCGTCATTATCGGCGAGGTGTCAATTAGGCCTACCATGGTGATTTAGGCCCTACTGGTGCAAGGTGAGTTGGACATTGGCCAGGTTGCTTTGTACGAAACTTCTTCAACCACCACAAGCGCCAGTCGAGGAAGGCATCGATGGCCCCTACCTTCACCATTGAGTATGTCCCTTTGAAGCATCTTGAAGAGATGTATGTCACACTTGAAATATGCATCAAGATGACTGATGCGACACTTCGAGACCATCGCCTCATCGGGGAGTTGATAAGGAGGGTGATGCTCCCCATCAACTAGGAAGAAGGAAGGCCCATCTAGTCGAAGAAATCATATCAGGCTCCTATGCGTCATTGTTATTGGTAAGTTTGGATGTTTACCTTTTGGTGTTCACCTGTTAATTTGTTTCCGAATTGTTAACTTAGCAAATTTTTTTTTCTTGCAGCTGGCACATGATGCAATAATTTGTATAAGGGTTGACTGCTTTCGACCGGCTCAACCACCAAATGAAGGATCAAGTTCAAACTGCTAATGCTCGAGCTGAAGTAGTTGAAGAACTTCTCTACACTGTCGAGGAGCAAGAGAAGAAATATCAAGACAAACTCGCTCTACTGGAGGTTGAGTTAGTCTTCGCTCGGGATAAAACTGCCAACCTAGAGTCCCAGCTGAAAAGGAGGAGGAGCTGAAGAAGTTGAAGGCTGACTTCGAGAAGGAGATGGAGTCGGTGAAAGCAACCTTCACTGAGAAGAGGGACAAAAGAAGAGATGTTGAGAAGGCCGCCTGGGAGGCAGAGGAGAAGATGTCAGCGGTAGAAACTTGGGCCAAGAAGTAGCTTCTTGGGCACTGACCAAGTTTCGAGCATCCCAAGAGTTCGAGGATGAAATTGTCGAAGGGTCAACCATCACTTATCGAGTTGACTTTGAAGACTGCAAGATGGTGTTGGGAATAGTGTCCCAAAGCCAATCGTCAGCCTGTTGACGGTTGTGCTCCTTTTGTATTAGTACATGAATTATAAATAATAAAATTATTTGATATTTTTTTTCATCACAAATGTTTCATCTTCTAATGAACTCCTGTATTGTGGTGAAGTCCTTAGGACTATTTAGACTCGACAAAGGAGGATTTGTCGCTTAATCCTTAAACCTGTTCGTGACCAAATGATACGTTGTTACCAAGGACGACAACGTTTATCGAGCATAGATCGTTGTGTGCCATATGGGTTGGTTGTCCTCATAACCAAGGAGTGTAGAGATACTGGTATGGCATACAGGTGAGATGTAATGGTACATCTGT
>KE506377.1:73776-85428 GCA_000441515.1 Elaeis oleifera
GAATTTTTGCTTCAGATGGCCCTTCGTCGCCTTTAGCCTAAATTGGACCTAAGCAAGTTGCAGCCTAATGGAGGCTTTCAGTAAGGATGAGGGAGACAAGGCCCCTAAAAGTGGTGAGGAAGCAGGCGGTCCCAACGAACATCCTTGAGCTCTTTGCACTTTTGTTTTGTCTTTTGACTATGTACAAACTTCATTTTGGAATGAAATGAACTCCTTCTCAAATCCTTTCTATGCAGAATTTCTTTTTTTTGATTTCATTTAATGCTTTGGATGGAGTGACTAATTAGGGTAGTCGGCAAGCATAGTAGGTAGTAATAGATTACAATCCTCAAAAATTCCTAAGTAAAATAGTCGATAGAAGAGCATAGACAACGGTGAATAGAATTGACTTAGTAAGAATATTTCTAAGTCAAGTAGTCGATTGCTGTAGAATGTCGACTTAAGCAATGTAGTCAGTCGTCGAAAGCATTTTCTAACTCAAATTCATTCCGAGATATTTGACCCTTAGTTAATTGGGTATATGCTGATTAACTACCATTTTTAGGTGTTTCAAACCCCAAGTTGGTTAATCAAATGTTAGCAAACTAATTTCTTACCATAAGCTAGTTACTCGGTATCAGCTGAATAACTTTTACTGGATGTCAGCCAATGATTTAATTATATGACCCAATGTTAATCGATCATGTTATTGATGGATTACCGAATAAATGAACTTGTTGGCATAGTGTCATAGAAAAGAAGTCATTGATGTACTTTATTTAATCCAAATGACTTACTAGTAATATATGGGTAGATTCTAGGCATGCCAAGTTCAAAAAATTTTTGTGCCATCTAAGTTTACGATTTGTATGCCCTTGATTGGAGTACTTTGAGATTCTGTAAGAACCTTCTCAATTTGGAGATAATTATTTTGTTCAATTGGCTTGGAGACTTCAACTCTTTTGAGGATAAGATATTTATTGAAAAATTTTAGATTTGACCTGAGAATTATAATACTGAACTATCCATTATTGATATGTCCTCAGTTGAGCTTGCCTTCAAATTTCATCGAGCAAGTCTAAGTCGACGCTTTGTTTGTCCAAATTGATTGACTCATCATAGTATTCCACTCGAGTTGACGATAGACCGATTTTTATTGGGATCACAGCTTCGGTTCCAAATGCTATGTTGAAAGGAGTTTTCTCAGTCGAAATCCGAGGAGTTATTCGGTAAGATCATAGTATACTATAGAGTTCGTCGGCCCATTGACCTTTGGCTTGATCCAATCTTATCTTCAGGCCTTGTAATATCGTTCTATTAGTCATCCCGGTTTCTCCATTAGATTGTGGATGTCTAATCAAAGTAAATCTATGGATAATATGATACTTTATGCAAAATTTCTCAAACTTAGTATTATTGAATTATTGATCATTGTCCGTGATGATGACTCTGGATAGACCAAATCGGCAATTGATCAACTTTCACAGAAAATCCATTATCTTTTTCTTCATTATTTGTGCTAATGGCTCTATTTCCACCTATTTAGTGAAGTAGTCAATGGTGACTATTATAAATCACCGTTGATCGCTTGCAGGAGGGAACGGGCCAAGTATGGCTACCCCCTATTGGTCAAACAGCCAAGGTGCTGAAATTGATGTGAGATGACTTGACGGGAGTCTTTTAAATGTTGGCAAATCTTTGGCACTGGTCACATTTTTGTACTAAGTCGGCAGCATCCTTTTGTATAATCAGTTAATAATATCCTTGCCAAATTATTTTATAGGATAGTGATTTATCCCCCAGGTGATTACTGTAGATTTCTTCATGGACCTCTCTAAGGGCATAGTGGGCTTCAGAGGGACAAAAACACTTGAGTAAGGGTAAAGATGTCAATCTTTTATAAAGTTATGCATCGACAAGTACATATTGAGTTGCCAACCATTTTATTCATCATGCATCCGCTTGGTCCATTGGCAGTGTCTTGCTGGTTAAGTATTCGACAAAGGGGTTGATCCAACTCAATTCATAGCTGGCTTGAACTTGATAAACTTCTTCGACTTCATCAATACTCGAGCTATCGAATATTCAATGAAGATTTTTCCAACTCATGACATCCAGAAGTTGCGAGTCGAGATAACGAATCGGCTCGTGCATTTTTCATGTGAGGTATGTGGAAGATCTCGAAGTGGTCAAAACTTGATTGTAGAGATCGAAGCTTATGTAGATATTTTGTTAGAATTGAGTCTCGTGCTTCATATTCTCCTCGGGCTTGTCTAACCATCAATTATGAGTCGGTTAAAACTTTTTAATATTTTATGCCAAGATCCTTAGCCACCTTGAGGCCAGCTATCAAGGCTTCATACTCAGCTTGGTTATTGAAAGTCTTGAAAGCGAACCGAAGAGCATACTCAGGGACTACTCCATCAACATTAGTCAAGATGAGGCCCGCTTCGCAACTCTGTGAATTTGATGCTCCATCTACATGTAAGATCCATGCCAGTTTCGAAGTTTCTTCTTCAGGTTGCTCCTGAGTTGTTTCGTCGCTTGATGTCGTACGTTCGACGATGAAGTCAACTAAAATATGAGCTTTTACGGTGGATCAAGAAAGATAAAAAAGATCAAACTCACTGAGTTCGACTATCCACTTCACCATTCTTTCTGAAGTGTCCGACCGCTGTAGCAAGATTTTTAAGAGAAGATCGGTTAACATCTTAACCGAATGAGCTTGAAAGTATGGGCGAAGTCATCGCATGGTGATGATAATTACATAGATGACCTTCTCGAGCTGGGAGTATCTTATCTCTGCACCATGTAGAATCTAAGTTATGTAGTAGATGGATTTTTGCACTTTATCATCTTCTCAAATCAAAACTGAGCTCACGACTTCAAAGGATGTAGCCAAATACATAAGCAGCTTGTCACCAATACTTAGCTTTGTTAAGAGAGGAGGGAAGCTTAAATACAACTTCAGATCTTCAAAAGCTTTCTGACATTCTTCTATCCAATTGAGGTCTTTCATCAGTCTGAGTATTTTGAAGAATGGAAGGCATCGCTCCACCGACTTGAAATAAATCAGCTAAGAGATGCAATACATCCGGCCAATTTTTGAATATCTCGTTTTGAAGTTGGGGGCTTCATATTGAGAATTGCCTTAATCTTTTTGAGATTAGCCTTTATGCCTCACCTTGTCACTATGAATCCGAAAAAATTTTTTGAAGTTACCCCCAATGCACACTTAGTCAGGTTTAACTTATTTGGTGCTTCCTTAAGACATCGAAAGCCTCCGCTAAGTTATGAATATGCTGAGATGCTTTGTCACTTTTCATGAGCATATCATTGATGTATACTTTCATATTTTAGTCGATTTGATCTTTAAAGATTTTGTTGACTAATCGTTGATATATTGCTCCGATATTTTTAAGACCAAAAGGCAAAACCTTATAGTAGTATAAGCCATTCTCGATAATAAATGCCGTCTTCCCTTATCTTCGGATGCCATCTGAATTTGATTGTAGTTGAAAAAAGCATCCATAAAGCTCAGAAGTTAATACCCCAGCCAATATAGCATCGATCAACTAATCGATTCTTGGTAGTGGAAGCTGTCCTTTGGATAAGCTTTATTCAAATTGGTGTAGTCGATGCATATCCTCCACTTGCCATTTGCTTTCTTGACTATCACCACATTTGTCAGCTATTATGGTGTAGAAGGAAGGGCATCATTATCCCATATTGATTGGAGTCAAGGAAGAATCTAGCTTATATAGGAAGGGACCATTCTTCCCACGTGAGGTGCCTTTTAAGGAGTAAAATCGTGAGGCTCAAAAACGGCCTATATAGCCTCCAGACTATGGGCCGTAGGTCAAAATATATAATACCTCACATGCCGAGCCATAAGTCCTTGACTACAACATTAGCACTAGAAGGAGGGCATTACCCTCCGTGGACTATAGAGCTTCTTTCATCTAAACATCACTCTGTGGGAGTACACAGATACGGTTTGTGGAGTACACAGATTTTTTCTTGATTGGGGAGGCTATGTTGTAATGTAAAAGAAAGGATATCATTAGTCTCATTTTGATTGGAGTCAAGAAGAATCTAGCTTATATAGGAAGTGACCATCTTTCCCACGAGAGGCATCTTTTTAGAGGCAAAATCATGAGGCTCAAAAATATTTCATATAGCTCTCAGACTATGGGTCGTAGACCAAAGTGGATAATACCGCACGTGCCAATCTATGAGTCTTTGACTGCAATACCAGCCAATATGGATAATTTGCTTCTCGAATGAAGTTAGCAACTAGCAACTTGTCGACCTCTTCATCAATGGTCTTCTATCTTTCAGGAGTAAAACTTCTCTTTTTCTAACATACTGGCCTACAATGTGAGTCAACATTTAATTTATGGATGATCACATCAAAAAAATACCTAGCATGTCAGAAGCTGGCCACCAAAATTATCGGCATTTTCCATAGAAAGCCACGAGCATCTCCCAAAGATCTTGACTTAGCGTAGATATCCGACTTGGATCATTTTTGTCGGGTCTTCTTCTCTCAAGGGGATGAAAATTAGTTGCTCGACGGGTTCTCCATGATTTTCTTCCTCTTTATGATCCAACCCATCGATTGGAAGAGCTTCCAAAGGCTTCTTTCCTTTAATCATTTTTAAAAAGCACTATCAGGCCAATTGTTGATCTCCTCGCATTTTTTCTGTCCCATTTCTTGTCAGAAATCAAACAAATAGATGATATGTCAAAACCACAGCTCAAAGCGCATTTAATCCAGGTTGTCCTAATATCACATTGTAAGCTGATAGAATACGGACCACGAGGAAATTAAGTTGTATGGTGGATTGTTGAGACGCTGTCCAGCAATTATTAGAAAGTTCTATCTCCCTCTCTATTTTTATTGACTTATCCATAAATCCGACAAAAGGCATGTTAACAGATTTTAGTCGATCAGTCGATATTCTCATTCGAAAAAAATATCATAGAATAATACATCAGTGAAACTTTCATTATCAACTAAATATCATTTTACATCATAATCGGCTATTGTCATGAAAACAACAACAATATCATCACGAGGAGTTTGAACTCCTCAAAGATCTTTATCAGAGAAAATGATGGTATTATCTCCTCGTTGATGTTTCGTTGAGTTCTCCGAACATTCTACCCCCCCAAGTGTTGATCCTCCAGAAATCATGTTGATCATGCCTGCTGTCGGTTGAGCATGAGTTTTTTTCTTGGACGTGGCTGAGGTTGGAGATCAGCAGGCAATTATGCAGGATGGTCTCGTAAGTACTTTCTGAGATAACCCCACCAAATCAAGACTTCTATCTCATCCTTTAACTGGATGCATTGCTTGGTGTCATGATCGTGATTGTGGTGGACATGGCGTACCTTTTTGATTGCCAGATGTCGGTGATTTCTCCATTGGTGGATGGCAAAGGAGATAACTTTCTCCTTCTATCTCTATGAGTATCTACACACGAGAAGTAGTAAGGGGAGTATAAGAGTGATAACTGTACCTGAAATTCTTCGAATTTGGACTTTGTTGGAGAGATGGGGCCTCTCTATCAATCTGAACTTTGCTAGACCCCTCTGAGGTTTCACCTTTCTTCATTTTCTTCCGACCATTGCCTTCAGATTGGCATCGATCGGAAGCACCTTCCTGAGCATGACTATATTTCTATGCATGCTCGAGTAGTTTAGCATATATTTGAGAGAGCATTTTATCCAGAGAATAGGTGAATCTGAAACTACATAACCCCCTTTTATAGCCGAGATGGCCATAGATTCATTGAGATCATGGATCACCAATGTGGTGGTGTTGAAACGTGCCACGTAATCACTTAATGATCCTCCATCTTGCTGTTTAATTGAAAGAGACTATGGGATGTTCGTGGCATTCTTCTGCTGGTGTTGAAGTGGGCCACAAAGAGTTGTTCAAACTACTCAAAAGAATGGATGCTTCCCGACTGAAGTCCAGAGTACTAGATTCAAGCAGTTTTCTAAAGAGTAACCGGAAAGGCAACATAGAGAAAGGCATCAGAAGCCCTCTGAAGTAGTATGAGAGCCTTATAGCTCTCAAGATGGTCAAGCAAATCGATGGAGCTATCATATGGCTCCAGTTGTGGCATCTTAAATTGGGCATGAATTGACTTGTCTAGAATCCATTGAGAGAATGGGGGATGAGTGTTGATGCCGAGGATGCCAGTAGAATCTCAATTGTTAAGCTAAAGTTGATTGAGCTGGCGGTCAATCTCCTGCAGCTTACGGTCATAGTCATCCAGCCATCATTGGGATTCATAGGGATGTCGAGAATAATCCGAAGTAGAATCTTCCTTGGCAGAGCTAGAGAGAGAATGAGGTCACTTCCCCTTTTTAGATGCTCATCAAGGGGAAGGTGATCATTATCCCACTGTGTCTGCACGGTGCGAGCATCGATCAGGTTGAGAATCAGTGCATCGCAAGTGCCAAAGGGATTGTGGTTCGGTGCGATGAGAATATCAAGCCAACTGATGGGGCAGAGAAAGAGCCCATCAGTGTGCCTAGATGGCACAACCTGTGGCGGTGGTTCCTCTGGATGTTGTTGTTGTTGTCACTGCTCCGCAGTATATTACAGACTGTGATTAGGCTCTGTAAGAGTTTTCATCTACTGCACTGGGGTGGTGAATTATGATTGGTCCGCTGTGATTATCGAACATGAAGCATTGGATTCAGCGTTGGTCACCAAAAGTGCCTCATATCGAGATGAACGTCGGACGAAACTGGTCAAAGCATTTTGCACCCTCATTTTAGCTATGGTTCCTGCTGAGGAGCATCACAAATCACCCTTCCTTCTTGGTATGCCAAACTATTGCCGTGAATCTCCGACGAGATGGTCGGCCGTGAGCCGAGATGTTGTGCCTATTTGTTGGATGGTAGGAAACCTGTAAAATCAATTCCACTTATCGAAAATTATCCGACAGGAATTCTTCGATGCTTAAGTCAGTTGGAGACAGAAAATAGTAGAAAGAACTAAAGCGCAAAACTAAAATTGAGTTAGAAAATCTTATCCCGATACTTCTGCTTACCTTCCTTTACATAGAGTGGAGAATGCCGTTACTATGCAACTCCTATCCCTTAAAACTCAAAACGTGACAGTTATTGCATTTACTGGGTGGTTACCTCATTAACCATCGTTAAATTAAGTAATGGATCATTAGTGGATGATTATTGCATCCCACGACCCCATGACCACTGATAGTTAATATCTACGCCGAATAACGGTTGCTCAACCTTTATTCTTTCGGGATTAAGATAGTCGGCAAAGTACTGAAGAAGTCGTCAGCTGAATATTATTTAGGATCGTCAGTTGCATGTTGAACCTAGCCGACTGGACTTAGTCGGCTGAAACTCAAATTGAATTGCCGGCTCTCATCGAAATCGGTGTCATCCTCTTGGTCGGCCGGCCACTTAGTCCGTGGTGAATCAAGGGTTCACCCAACACAATCCATTCTTAAAGTTCAGATAATGAATTAATACTATTCTGATCTGAGACCTGATCCCAAATTACAGCCATCATCTGTTTCACAAAACTAGTCACGATCCTACGATGGGATCATAATGGTCTAAGTTTTTCCAAGCAAGTTAATTTTACATCTGGATCCTGCCATTAGACTTCACTAGAGTTGGGTGTTGGCTTTGAGTGAAGCTGGACAGACCCAACCCGAGCACTTGCATCCATTATTTTGTCACTTTATCTCCGTGGATGTCCGTAAGAAAGGATCACTTTAAGTCATGCTAGTTTTTTTTTTTTTGTATAAAAAGGCCTAAGCTATATTAAGTTAAGAGTAAAGAGTACAGTACAAAGAGACTGTATAATCCAAAATAATATACAGCTTCAGTGAGAATAAAATAATTTTGTACCAAAATTCTATTCCGACCCAATAAAGATATAAAAAAGAATACATGACAAGATGAAAACAGAATCTGGAACAAAAAAAGTCAATATTATTGATATTCTTGTAACAGAAAATATGACAACTGACAAATTTATATAACTTTGAACAACTGAGCGGAAAAATTGAAGAGCAGCACAAAAAGAGGATCAGATATGATTAACTGCTGATTAGGATCAGATGCATCATGAATCACAACATTCAACATGCAGTACGCATAGAATCAGCACAATTTTTATTCAACATTCAAGTGTACCATTGACTCACTGATTTCCATCATTATATAGCATGTTCCAAGTTCAATATCTACCATGCTTCTTTCGGTCTCCAGTCAGAAACCTTCACCAAGCATTTATGACCAATAACTAGCTCAAATGCTTCCCAAATCATCAACCAGCCCAGCAAAGACCTTCAAAAGCGCAGATCCAAATATAACCTATAATGATTTAAGTATTATGATAACTTTGTATCAAATATGATAAAGTTCATTTAATCATAAGATAAATAAAAAAAAATCTCTTTTCGAAGTATAATCAAGATTTTAGTATGGACTCGAAGGTCACGTAACATCCAGATTCGAAGGAGAAAAGATGATCAATCATGCAAGCATGATGCAGATCTCGCTTTGTGCTCTTATTTGGACGGAAAAAAATTATTGATGATAGTATATTAAATTTATAATAAATTAATAAATTTTTTTATATTTCATCGATTATCATATATTATATTAATTTTTATGAATAATATCTCATATTATTTTATATATTTTATTTATATTTAATTTTTTATTAATTTATTATAACGGTGATATGGTATCATCGTTGCAACGGATATTTTCTCCTGGACAGGGACGTAGCATCAAGCCGACGTACGATCGAGAAATTATTGATTATTGATTATAACTGTCCTACCACGTGTTTGGACCACCCTTCAATGCGCACTTTGTCGTGGATTCTTTGTAATACTGTATCTAGACAATCTGTACAAACGACTAAACGACTAAACTAGTCACTTCCTTGCCTTCTCTAATTAAATGCCCATAGAAATTAAATGTGGATGACGTCAGGAGAGGGAGAAAAGTTGATTTTACCCGCTGAACATTATCAAATGCTTCAAGTGTCCTATCTTTCTGAAAGCGAGATTTCGCCAACAAAACTGCATATATCCATCGTCAAACCGACCGAAAGCTCACGTGGGTGTCCCTAGTCAATTGGAAGGAAACCAGGTATACTTGAACTCACCGAGTGGTTTGTATGACCAACTTTAATTTATCCCAACTCTTTTAAAGCCTGGCCTCATTCTGCCTCTCTGAAATCTGCAGCCATATACTCAACATCTCCAATCTTCCAATGGCTATTGTAGCTTTGCTAGTTCTCTTCCTTGCCTTTCTGCCTATCATCCATTTCTTCTGACCAAACAAGAAGCTCATCAAAACGACTCCCTCCTGGCTCTCTAGGCCTCCCCATCATCGGCCAAAGCCTTGGCCTTCTCCGAGCCATGCGGGCGAGCACTGGCGAGCAGTGGCTCGAGGGAAGAATAAAAAGGTATGGGCCAATCTCGAAGCTATCGCTCTTTGGGGCGCCGACGATTTTTCTGACCGGTCCTGCTGCGAACAAGTTCATATTCATGAATGCAGCATTGGTTCCCCAGCAACCAAGTTCTCTTACAAGGATACTGGGCAGAAGGACCATAATTGAATTGGTTGGAGAGGATCACAAGCGTGTGAGAGCAGCAGTGATGCAGTTCCTGAAGCCAGATGTGTTGAAGAATTACGTGGGCAAAATAGACTGGGAGGTCAGGCATCATCTCGAGATGCATTGGATCGGCCGGCAGACCGTCACGGTATGGTTCTTATCTTGCTTGTTATAGCCAGAAGTAATGATATTGGAAGGGCGCTGCCCTTTGGGATATCAGTCACAGTCAAAAATAGATAAATAAATATAAATATAAATATAAATAAAACCTTGAAAGAAAAGAAGCTAAAAGAAGAAAAGCAATTTATAGGTGCTAACATCGTTGCAATTCAAGGCAATAATTTGATCATGATGCTGAATTGTTGATGCATGGGCGCGAGCGCTGTTACTTAACAAAAATAAACAGAGGATTCACGACCTACCCAACTCTGTCCGTGGCCCAGCAGAGTACTACTTTATCAGCGGTCATATCATATGACAATTTTGGAGTCCTAACTTTTGCATTAAGCATATGTGCATAACCAATATTTTGCTGTTTTTTGGGGATCATTTCTCGATCTGTGCATGCCATTCTTGCACAGGGGTATGCTAATCTTCTCTATATTGTTTCAATTTTATCAGATTCAGATATTACCAAAGAGATACCAATATTTTGCTGTTATCTGGCCTTCTATATTAACTGGTATCAACATTTTGTTATAATATCTAGGGCCTCATTGCTTAAGTATCTTAACAAGAACCAGCGATTAAAAGACTAACGGTAGTCGTAAGGCGGCCCAGCCTAAAACATGATATGTAAGCTTCCAAGCGATTTAAAACGCAAGCCTCAAACATTTAATTCAACTAATTATATACAACATGATGGCAATAGGAATATTACTCATGAACGGTTGTAAATCATCAATCGCTCTCCACTAAGAATTAAGAAGCTTAAGGTATCTAGAATAGACTAAAACTTAAGATTTCATAGAGAATAGAAATGAGGAATAAAGAAATGAGTTTGCGGCTTTCTTGAAGGCATAACCATCACTTCAGAATCAATGAAGGCAAATTTTATGTCATTAATCTTAAGAGGATACTAGTTAGCAAAATAAGAATCTTAAGCTTCCATTTTGCTAAGTTTATACCTCCAATCTTAAAAGGCTGGTGGTGAGGAAATTAAGAATCTCATACCTCCTCCTTGCTTTAAAGACTATTGTAAATCTCATACCTCCTCCTTGCTTTAGAGACTATTGTAAAGTATATGTTTCGATTCAAATACGTTAAGCCCTAGTAAGCGATTTCAAGGTGGAAGCCTGAGTCTGTTTTATACCGCCTTGTCTTGAAGCATTTCAAGTCTCAAGCTAGCTTCACTAAATAAAAGAGAAGCTGCAAATGCCCATTATGGGACTAATTGACGTCACTATGGGATCAATTACTTCTATTAGAGCAAAACAATTGCGACAATTACAGGCACAGATACAAGCACAGTACTGATATCCTTGTAACTATTTGCAGGTGTTGCCTTTAATGAAGGGTCTCACGTTTGACATCATATGCTCCCTCATATTTGGGTTGGAGAGAGGGCCCCTACGAGAAGGCCTTGGAAAGGATTGTGCGGACATGCTGGCGGGAATGTGGGCAGTGCCCTTGAACCTGCCCTTCACCCACTTCGGTAAGAGCCTGAGAGCAAGCCATCGGGCTCGAAAAGTGCTCACCAGAATCACCCGAGAGAGAAGGGCTATGGTGGCCCAAGGCCAGGTCTCTTCTAGTGAAGACCTCATCACCCATTTGCTTACCTTGGGTGGTGAAGATGGCACCAATGGATTAACTGATGAAGAAATTGTGGACAATGCGATGCTCGTCTTGGTAGCTGGTCATGACACCTCGTCCGCCCTCATGACCTTTATGATGCGCCACCTCGCCAACGATCAGGTCACCTATGCTGCTGTTGTTCATGGTAACAAATCTTCTTGATGCAGTTTGATTTTTATTTTACATGCATTAGCAACAGAAGTATATGCTTTAATTAATTCCACTATATATATATATATATATAT
>KE506377.1:85448-108731 GCA_000441515.1 Elaeis oleifera
TAGAGTTTTTTTAAATGATTGCCTCATGTTTTTATAAGAATTCTTCTCCATTTTGTCACATTTGAGACATCCCACTACCCATACTTCACCACTCTCTTGAATTCAACGAAGCCCACAAAATGTTCCTTTATAATTAGTGGGGACTCTGGTGTACACTCAGTAGAATCAAATTATTAATCTTCTATTTCTTCTTCTATCACTTTGTACTCTTTTATTATGGACTGCAGAGCAGGAAGAGATAGCCAAAAGCAAGGCCCCAGGGGAGGCTCTAACGTGGGATGATCTTTACAAGATGAAGTATACATGGCGAGTTGCGCTGGAGCTACTAAGGATGATCCCTCCACTGTTTGGGAGCTTTCGAAGAGCTCTCAAAGATGTTGAGTTTGATGGGTACCTCATACCAAAAGGGTGGCAGGTAGGAGACAAAACTCGAAGAATATTTACTAATTGCTACATTTGAATAGAAGATTTTAGCCATTCTTATAGAACTTGAATTTTGTCCCTCTAATGTTTTAGGTGTTCTGGGCATCAAGCATAACACATATGGACGCTAATATTTTCCAAGAACCATGTAAATTTGATCCAACACGATTTGAGAATCAATCATCAATTCCACCTCACTGCTTTGTGGCATTTGGAAGCGGGCCGCGAATTTGCCCCGGCAGTGAGTTTGCAAGAATAGAGACACTTGTTACAATGCATTATCTAGCCACGAGATTCAAATGGAGATTGTGCTGCAAAGATGATGTTTCGTCAGGGATCCAATGCCATCACCTTCTCAAGGCCTTCCAATCGAACTTGAGCCTAAGAATAACTTATGATTGTTAAATAAATTGAATCCTCGAAGGTTGATCTTTTTCTTTTCTTTTTTTTTCCTTTTTGTGTAAAAAGAGGACAGGGAATTGTCAAGAGGAGCTCAAGGTCATTATGGAACAAGATGCATTTTGTTCTCTATCATGGAAAATAAAATGGTACCCTGACATTTTGGCTGGTCTAGCTTTTAGGGAGGATCTAGGATCCGCCACGTTGCATGGTTTGCACCGCTGATTGCTTTACCGTGCTTGATGGTAGTTATCAAAACATAGATAATTATCAGTAACAATACATCTTGCATAGCATCTTATTTGATAATTGTCCATCTTTTAATAACAGTTATCAAGCATTACATAACACTTTGTGGTGTAAACTATATATCACAGAAGATCCATGCTCCATTAGCCTAGAGCTAACCTAATCATGCTCCAAATCCAATATTTGAGTCGACTACGTGACATAGCCACATAAATTCTAAAATAATCTCCTAAAGATTATGTAAATTAAAATAATAAATAAATCTATAAAAATACTAAAAGAATCGTATTAATCATAAAAATTCAACTACATTTATCGAACCAAACTAATCCGTCGCTACTGAATAAGGTCTACAAGATTAATATATTTATTTGGTATCAAAAAATCAACGGACTAACAAATTAATGATTCTGTCACTCAAACTCCAAGCCCAACCCGACTGATGTTATGTATCCTGCAACTCCGAAGAAAAAAGAGGAAATAAGTTTTACAACTCAATATGAACTCTTCACACTCACATCAGTATGAATATGAAATATCTTTAAACTAATATTTAATGAATAAGAGAATAGTAAGATTCATACCTCAACAATGAGATAATTGAATAATACTTAATGGATCAATATATATGCTGCAAAACACATATATATGCCATGCCAACATACACATTAAGTTTAACCATATAGCTACTCAATTACATACTTGTCACCATAATAGAAATCCCAAGATCCATGTCACATATATCACCTAAGTAATAATTCAATTTAACAATAATCTAATAAATTATTTTCATCATCTATTAACACAGTTGGATTGTAATCACATCATCATTCCGATATTGGACTAGATCCACTCATGCTCCAGCCTGTGGTGAGCCAAATACATACCATGTTTTCACTTGTGACCTGCAACCACATCTCAATTCACAATTAACATCATAAATATCATGTTTCACATGTGTCGGCTAGTCCAAATTGTGATGGCCTGGTCCATTGGACCAGTCCATCACTAAGATAGCCCAAAATCCCACCCAAATAGCAAACAAAAAAAAAAGAAGGAAATACAAAAAAAGAGAGCTAGAAGAAGACTCCCATCAGGAGTCTTCTTCTCTGATGAATCCGGTTTGGCATTCTTCTTCCCTAATGAATCCAGTTCAGAATCTTCTTCTTTGATGAATCCGGAAAGGAACTAGAGTCCTAGGGCCACCAGGACCCTCGAGCTCTCTACAAATAGAACTCCTCTTCCTCCAAGACCATCCATCACAAGCATCTTCCCTTCTTTCTCCCTCTTTCTTCCTCCTTTCATCAAAGCTCATGGCACCCTAGACTGTGTCCCTCAAAAATTGAGGCTGGCCATGGGATGCCACTGGAATCGAGGTAAAGCCTCTACCTTCCTTTTCTCTCTTCTGGCGCCACCACTAGCCATCGATTTTGCCAAAATCCATCACAAAAGAATCTCCTATTTTCTAATCTTTTTTTGCTTTTTTCGACCACTGGCACTACCGCCACTTGATGTTGGACCCTTGATCGGGTTGCCCAACCTCCCCATAGCTTGTCCCATGAGGCTATGGCTGCCGATGAGCAGCCAATGACTGAAAAACCATGAAAAGAGAGGTCAGATCCCCTATTTTGCATTCTTCTTCCATGATTCTTTTGACTGGCAACCACTATCGCCAGCTTTCCGCTGCTCCACCACTGCCAGCCGTCCAATGCTCCACCGCCATCGATCGCCTTTGTCACCACCTACTATCGGTCTTCCAGCCACCACCCCTATTCCTCCCCTATTCAGCCAAGAAAGGAAGAAGAAAGAAAAGAAGAAGAAAGAAAAGAGAAGAAGGTTCTCTCTCTTATCTCTCTCTCCTTCTCTTTAGAATTCCTCTCTCTACCCTCTCTCTTTCTCTCTCTATCTAATTCATAGATCTCAATGTCTGTTGTCATTCTCCCCGATTATGAATTAAGAAATTCTTTTGGAAAGAAGGCCTATAATCGCTTTGATATCTATGCAGTATATCGGATCCCAACCAATCTTGACTAGATATTCATAAATATGATCACTGTTAACCCCTATTGAGTCATCCTAGCATGACCTTTGATAATCTTGATTATGATTTTCTCTTTTGAGAGATACGAAGACTCTCTCTACTTTCTCTCTAAGAAGACCTATGAATCTTAGATCAAGTGACGTCTCCTTATCTCACGGATTCATGTTGACTCTCGATTAGGAGGCCCTGAATTACCCCGATGCTCACATAGCTTGTCAAACCAACTACCCAGACAACTATTTTCTTCCTTATGATTTAATTTTATTGAATTCATCGAATAAAAATTGATCATATTTTTGATATTTTAAATAGGATTAATAAATTTGTCTAGTGAAGTCTGAAGATCTAAAATGATCGAGATAAATGGATCTTACGTTTCTTATTAATTTTTAATTATCATATTTTTTATGTACATGATTTGTTGCTAATGAAATTATATTTTTCATAAAATAAGGATCAACATATGGAATATGAAAAGATATGTTTATGGTGATAAGTGGTTCCATAAATATATTTATAAAATAGTATGTTTATGAAGTATGAACTTTATTATTTTTCATCTATGTATATGTATATTTTAAAAAAAGAATATAAAAATTTTAAATACTCTCAGATAACTATAAATGAATCCGTTGATTGAAAAAGTCAATATCCAGAGCTAGTATCCATAAGAACATAGATGGATATAAAGTTGGCATATGAAATAAGAACTTTGTAGATTAAAAACACGGATTCTGTCACAGATATAAAGTAACTATAGTTTGAATATCTGAAGGTAACTTTCTGAAATATGATATGAATAAATATTTAACTATAATATAAATATATGATAAGAATGATTTACGAATCATGATTAAATATTCATAATTTATACATGTATGATTGTTTTAGTTGTATTATATACTCTATGAAATGATTTATTGTTGTAATATATGTTATTTCTAAATATTACATTATCATAGAAAAATTGATGCTTGATTCGGTAAGTATAGATTTTACATACCGAGCTAACATAGCTCATATCTTCTTTTTTTTTTATAGAAGAGCAAGACTATTAGGAATGCCGAGAGATCCAAGTTTAGAGGTCTGTACTAGCAATCATGGGAATTTTATAATTGAACTTAGTTTATTAGATTATTATGAATTTGTAGTCAATTATTTTATAAATTTTGAGATATGAGTTTAGTATCTGATTTTGAATTTAGATACTCTGAACCAATCTTAATTTAATTACTTGATGAACGATGGAATTGAATCTTTGATTATATTTTATTTATGATACATCTTTAATTCTATTTAAGATAATGAATGTTAGCTTTATGTTATCCTAGACTGCACACCTCAATAGCACGATCATATTATATCCAAGATTTGGGTGGACATAGATACCTCTCAATTAGACATAGTTCATCATCTTGATTTGATTTTAATATTAGAGTAGTTATAACCGTGCTCTAGCTTATAACAGGCCAAATACACAATGCTTTGGCCTATGGCTGGCAACCATAGTATTATATCTCCTTCCACGACTGATATGCCACATTTTACATATAATCGACTAGTCAACATGATTTGCTTTTTTCACTCTTACAATTATAAAAATTATATTATTTTTAGCATTATACTAATTACGACCATACTCTAACCCGTAATAAGTCAAAATATAATGTTGCACCTCAGTCCAGAGCTGACCCAGTACACATACCATATTTTTGAATGATAAATCAATTTAAATGCCGCCCATGCCCATTCATTATGTTAAATTATGATATGATTTTTATTATTAGAATAGTCATAATCATGCTTCAGTCCGTGGTAAGCCAAATATAATATTGCATCCCAATCCAAGGTTGACCCAACATACATACCATGTTTCTTATATGATCAACTAATCCAAATGCTACCCACTTCCCATCAACTTTGTTAAATCATGAATTTCTTTACTCAATATGATGCCTGTAATAAGCACCAATTAATCATAAATTATGCAACATCAACCCATCAAAATATGATATACATACCAGTATATATAAAATATATAACGATCATACAAGAACATCAATATATATAATTTTTATACTCATGTAGATCATTGTGTTGAGAAATTCTTGCCTCTACTAATAATGAATTTAACACACTAAATATTAATCCACATTTTGATTTAAGAACAGGGTGCTAAGGAACCTGCTCGACATTCTCCTCTCCGGAGAATTGTTCTCCTACAGAACCCATCTCCCCCCCTTTTGGATAAATCCCTCAACCTAACTAGTGAGAGAGAAGAGAGTAGAGAGAGAGAGAGAGAGAGAGAGAGAAGAGAATAGCTCTCTCTCTTCTCTCTCTTCTTTAAATGGAGCATCCCTCCCCTTTCCACCTTCTCCTCGCCATGGCAGTGGGAACTTGGGCCGATGGCCAATAGCAGCACCCAGTGTTGAAGAAGAGCTAAATGACCCCAGCAGTGGCCGCGGCCACCAATGGTCGGCAAAACAAAAAAGAAGAAACAAAAAAAAAAAACTCATAACGGGGAGTGCTTGTTCTTGCCTAAAATCAGGGGCTCGCTGGCTCCAAACGATAACAATAAGCTAGGAAAAGAAGAGAAAAATATGGCTTAAATCCCTTAACTAGGTCCGATGAGGCTAAGGGAAGAGATTCAGCAATCTTTTCAGTGAAATCCCAAGGAAAGATTGAAAGAAGAGCTCAAAATTGATGGTGATTTCCCAAGAAGTCAGTGATGGAAATCCAAGGAGAGGGAGATCATTACTTATAGATAGGATCTAGGGTTTTCTAACCCAATTTGGTAGGCTAAAGGCCCAAACTCAAACGAATCGGGGGAGATCATCCCCTCTTCTCATGTGCCAGGCATGTGATTCCCTTAGGCTTGGTCACTTCGGGCGAGCCCAAGAGCCCAAAGACTGCACTATCGCACAGCCACCTTACACAGGACTACTATTTTCTTTTATATTTTAGGATTGCAGGTGTGGGTGGACCTAACCAGCTAGCATTTTCTTTCTTTTTTTCCTGCTATTTATGGCAATCCTTGTGTGTGTATGTGCACACGTGTGTGCGCATATGTGTTTTATTTGGAAAGATAGTGGGAAATTTTTTTTATGATTAATTTGATGCTCGCAAGCAAAAGCTGAGAATCAAACTGATTCATTATATAAGAGAAGTACGTTTCTGGCAATGGTCCCTTTGGCAAGTGCTGGGTTTTACTTTCTCTTTTACTCCATATGATGTTCTAATCTTTTAGATTTTCATCAACAAATGGGGTAGGTGTCACACCCCTGAACCCAACACCCAGATCGGCCACTCCACACAGCAACATGGACACCCTAGAGATCATATAAAGTATTAAAATATATTATAACTTTAATATCTATAAACAATAATGATCTAATTTCATAAAAATAATAATTTAAATAATTATAAAATTTAATCATTCAACCAATATCAATGATGCTTTACTATTCATTCCTTTAACCGTAATCCCATTCATAGTCAAGTATAGGTATCCAATAACTCTAGAAAAGATAAGGAAAGGAGGAGGTTGTAAGCTTTACAGTGTTGTAAGAATCTCAGCAGATCCACATCAATATAATAATACAATTTAAAAATAACAATAAGCAATAAAGTATAAAATCTCATATCAAATATCCAAAATATTCAAACATCCATATAAATATATATTAAATATTTTTTATTCAACATTAATTTCATATGGCTTGTTATCTATTTTCTTATCAAAATTTTAGATTTTTTAATCTTTTATTTTTTCGCTTTGGACTAACCAAAATCATGTCTCAGTCTATGACCGATCAAATTTTCACATATAAATCCGTGATAGCTATCCCAGGTATCAGCTCTTGGAAGCTATTTTCTATGCCTAAATCTATGGAGTCTGTCCCAAGCATAAACTCTTGGTTGCTATCCAGGTATAAGCTCCCAGAGACTATTCCATGCATAAGCTCATGAAGGCTATCCCAGACATAACCTCCTGAAGGCTATCCTCTATGTATGCCCGTAGAGACTATCCCAAACATAAGCTCCTGACCGACTATCATAGACATAAGCTTCTGAAGACTATCCCATGATGAGGTTAATTCAAACTATATATTTTTGATCCAATATTACATATTGATTTTATCAAATCAATTCTAATTTATTGTATAATCAAGATAAGCACATCACAACTATGTAATCTTATCATCAATCAATGCTGCACATATATAATCAATACATAATGTACTCATGTCAAAAAATCGTATAAGAACAATAGTGTCTCAAGCAAAGACAAATCCATTAACATGAATTCAATAATACAAAACTAAATGATATAAATCCAATAATTCAAATAGTATATATCATGATGATTATATACAAGGATTCTTATCTCTATTGACGATAAATTTGATCACCATTGTTTAGTAGTCTATGCTTGGCATGTCCAATTAATCAATATAATTCAAACTCATTTTCAATCAACCATCAATATAAAAAAATAATAAATTATTACTAATATCTTAATTTCAAAGCTCTAATTCTCGAATTAATTTTAAATCTAATTTTTTATTATTCTTATTTTTAAATCAAATAACGAAATAACAAATTAGGATTTTATCTTGACTAACGAACTAGAGCATAAAATTTCTTGTTAAGTGTTTCTTGTCCCATCAATCATACCTCCACATACAATCAATACTGATCATGCAAGAAGATAGGCATAATAAGGATGAAGCTAACTAAGTACCGATATCTAGTGGTCCTAATCGATCAAAATAAAGTAACCAGATTCTTCAGATTAATAAATGGGTGCCCAATCAAGATTTAGGTAATAAATCAGAGTATCAATGATAGATCCATAGATAGCCAGTGAAGACTAGGGCGGAGGCCGATGAGATTGGTGATCGCTATAGTACCACCCAAGACCCCTCCCTAAGGTCATCACAAGATTCATAAGTTAAAAAGTCTTAGATTATAGCTCAATAGGAATTGGTAATGATAGAATCCAATGATGTTTGGCGAAGGTCGGGTTGGGAGGCAACATGCACAAAGATCAAGTTCCTTTTCATGAAGATCAAATTGGATCTAGTGCAAAAATTGTGGAGTCATCCACTGAGTCCTTAGAACCAAGTAGAGAGAGAAGAAAGAGAGGTTAAGGAGAGAGAGAGAGAGAGAAGAGGGAGCGAGAGGAAGAGTCCTTTTTCCTCCTCAAAATTGGGGATACCCATTCTCCCTCTCTTCCTCAATCATCACAATTGGAGGCTGGCGGCTGGTCACCCAAAGCAGGATTTGGCAAAGTCAATGGCAACATCCTGATGGCGGCCACAACCGGCGATGGTTGGCAAATCGAGGGAAAGAAATCCAAAATAGGGAAAACCTCATGCATGCCCATCTGGCAGGCGCTAGTGACAGCCTAAAGACCCAAAAAAAGGAAGAGAAGAGGTGGAGGTGGTTACCAAGTCCAGCATTGCCAAGGAAGAGAATCTGACGGTCTTTCCTGATGGTAATCCAAGGACAAAACTCGAAGAAAAGGACTTAAAATTGGCGATGATCACTTGCCATCTCAGTGGTGGAGTCCAAAGGAACAGGACGGCAACCTTTATAGACAAGATCCCAAGCTTTTAGCCCTAATTTGGTACACCTATTATTCCTTGGTTTCCATTGAAGTTGAAGGGATAAAGACTTTGATCAGGAGTCTTAGACTCAGTATGTGCCGATCACATGAGCAAAACGGGCCCAGGCTTCTTTTAGGCCCGCTCACTGGGTTATCACAGTAGGATTTCCATCCCTTTTCAATACAAAAAAGAAGACATGTCAGCTGTTTAAATAGAGTAAATTTGTGGTTATTGCAATCTAAAGTAATTATTAGTGTTATAATGAGAAAATACTAACAAATTGGGAAACAACTAAGACGTACTAGTCCAGTCCAAAATAAATGGTGTTTTCGGAAAAAGGAATCCTACTTTAACAGAAGAAGATATGGTAGAAATTTTCCTTAATCCATCCACTTTAATGGCCCTATTGAGGAGTCTAGCTTGAATGAACTCAAACTAACACTTTTCATAATGCTCATTTCCCTTGTGGTCCACCTATAAAACAACAAACTCATGCACAGTCAGATGTTAGCTAGACAGTGGCTCAAATTGTGATCATCACTTTGCCTGAAGCTAATTGGACGAAAATGATGCAGAAGTTGGAGAAACTAACTCTAGTAATAAGATGAATTGGCTAGTAACGCGACCCAACCCAAGTCTTGGATTAAGGAAAATGACACCTTATATGATTGGTTATGAATCACTAAGTGGCCTGATTCGATCCAAAACTCGAAGCTTTTAGTGTCACTACCAGAGTTTAAGAAACTAATTTGCTCTTTTATGTAGTTAACTATTAGCTTGTATTATATGTGATTGTCAGTTAATCTTATGCTATAAGTGGTGCCAATGTATGCCTACATGTCTAATTATTGTTGTCGAACATGATGTCTAAAATAAAACAATGTGATCAACTTAGACATACAATTTTATGGTTTGTTTATGAATTGTTTTGAGTTGGTTCCATCCAGAACATGATGAAGTAAACAAATAAATCCTAAATCTGATCTAAAAGAAATCGTTTGCTCGAGCACTGTTCGCCTGCTCCAGATGTCCTATATTAATGTTGTTGGGGAAGAGACCCACCGATTGGATCAATCATTCCCATGGTGAGCACCTAAAGCGACTTGACAAAACCACACCAGATGCAGGCTCAAGACTTCAATCCGTGCTCATTTTGCCAATCCGATTGGCCACTCGAGTGAAGCCCATAATAATGCCCAACTAACAACCTTGATTCTATGATTGATGGGCAGATTTTTCTCTAAATAAATAATCAGGACGTGACTCAATGGCCTAAAAATTAGGCTTGACAAATCTATAGATTCCAACTAATTAACAACTTAAGGCTCAATCTCAAAATAAAAGAGATACGAAGAAAATCCCAAGATAAGCAAGCTAAACCAGAAAGATCGGGAGAAGAGCACTCTGCTTTCCGCCTCTCTCTCTCATTCTCATTCTCATTCTACTGTTCTCAAGCTCCAGCTAATGTAAGTATTGAAAGATTCTCCATTAAAATACCTCCGACGAGCATAGATTTTTCTCACAGATTCTCTTTAGCATTCTGAATCTCGAATAGTGTTCAACTCCAGCCACAGCAGCGCTCTTCTGGAGACTTGTGACAACAAATCATGCACCAAAACAAAGATAGAGGAACCACTGGCTGCAGTTTTTGAGCCTTCTAAATGGCCTTTCAAAAATTAAAACAAATGCCACTGCGATGGATTCAAGCTTAAACAACCCCCACCACCCAACACAAAGTAAAAGAAACCGTAAAGAGAAAGAAATGCAGAGCCCTTAGACGGCCTTAATTATTTCCTTACAAATTCTTTTCTAGGTTGGTAGGTACACTAAAGATGTTATTTTAGTACTTGGTGCCAGTTAAATTTAGAGAGCATACTTGATCTAGCTACGTGACTTAGGGGCCATTATATAAATTCTATTTTACTTTTAAAAATTAGAAAAGAAACGTGACTGAAACTATCTTTAATGACACTGTTTTTCAATAACTGCTATAGGATTTAATATTTATCTTAGAAAAAAAATCTTATGATTTTAAAGAAAGAGAACATAAACAAATAGTAGCGATAGTTATGTGCTTCTCCTCTCTCCATCTAATGAGATGGAGAGGCTCTCACCACTCCTCAATGCGGTAACTTTAAGGAAATGAAATAAGAAAATTGACAACGTTACCAAATACGCCAAACCTTCTCTTAACCCAAAAAAAAACCAAACCTTTTTACATGTATCACCGGAACTAACTTAACTAAAATTGAATTGTCATTTTCAGCACTATACTTGCTGACAACTACCACTCCATAATTAGATATATACGTCATCTATTAAAATAACTCAAACCATTATATTCTAAAATTGTTTGCTATTTCCAACACTACATTCCTAACTAATATTTACTATGAGGACTTGTTAGTACCCATCATAAACAACACATCGAAGTTACAAACAAAGTCATGGAATAAAGCCTCCGACACCAAATCTAGTCTTTCATCTAAGATGCCACCAATTCCAACCATGCCACGAACAGTTCAGTAGATCTAACATCCTTGTTGCAGATGTTCAATGACACTAGCGTATAGGGCGGTATTGCGCTGACACTCGTTTAGGAGGAAGTTTGCGGAGTATGTATAGAACAAGCGTCGATGGAACTATCTCAGTCAGCTGCTCAATACAGATTTTGATGTATTAGAACATCAGATGTAGCAGTTCTGTCAGCTAAAAGACTGCATACAAACTTACTGTGTAATAGATGAGGTCCAAAATGGGGTGATCCAAAACCTCAAGAGATGCATCAGGATAGAATGCAGATAACCCAACCTACAAATAGGAAATGGATATAAGCTAGAATAAGTTTGATTAATGCAGTGAATGGAAGCAAGAGTAGTCAACAAGTAGCTCAAAGAATGACCTGCATATGCTTAATTGTATAATACAAAATTATGACCAGGAATGTAGGATTATTCCTTCCTATTTAGACAAGATCTTGGATAGTTGCTACAAATACACATCAGAGATGCAAAGTTTACCTCAGTCTGAAAGTTACATGCATAACTATTAATTATAAGGAAAAGTATTTACACACCCGCTCAACTTATGGCTAGTTTCACTTGGCACCCCTCGAATTTAATAGTTTTAAAGTAGTAGCTGAAGTAAGTTAAGTGGTTTAATGTAATCCGCCATCCATCTTTATTTACCTGGGCTCACGAGATTTCATCATGTGATGATCATATAAGACTTTTAGGATTGAAATATCCTTGTTTTAGCAGTACTTTCTAATGATGCTATGGTCAAAGGTGGTGGGGTCAAAGCCGGTGCTGTGGTCCTTGTTTCCATGTGATGCATCACCATTCGGACAAAGTGGGAGATGGAGAGGATAGCAGCAACAGAAAGGGCCAAATGAGGATAAAAGCGGAAGCTGGGTGGTGGTGGCAAAGGCGAAGAAAGAAGGTCGACAATGTGGGAGGGAGGAGGGGAATGAGACGATAAGGCGGAGATGATGGGAAGAAGAGAGGTGGGGCTCTGGATCAGGTTAGATAGAGAGGAGGGATGAGGATAGTGGCAAGGTCTAGAGAGAAAGAGGAGAAGGTGTTGGAAGACAAGGTGGAGTGGGTGGGCTTAGAACCATAAGATGGAGAAGAGGGATGGAGAGGAGGGATAAGGATGATGATGGGTTTAAAGAGCAGGAGGAGAATGTATTGGAAGAAGAGGTGGTGGGTGCTGATGGGGCTCAGGTAGGACAAGGTTAGAGAGGAGGGATGAGGATGGCAGCAGGATTTAGAGAGAAGGTGATGGAAGTGAGGAAAGATGGGAAAAGAAAAAGGCATTTTTAGTAAATAATCCATTCCGATGAGAACAAAATTATCTTTTATGGTAGTTTCTTGATAGCATTGGACGTCTTATGAGGCTCGGAACTATATTGAATCAGTTAACTAACAATAGAGACCATTTTGAAACTTTTAAATTCGAGGGGTACTAAGTAAACCAGACCCAAGTTGAGGAAGTGTTTAAATAATTTTCCTTAATTATATTGAATTGGCTGCACCGAATTGGGTCACAACTTCACCATTTATTAGCATCTTCATGTTACTTTACCAAGTAGTTTGCCTTTTTCGTACAGAATTGCACCACTAATTGGTGGTAGCTGCCAAGTTGCCATATTAGGCATCTATTTTTTAATAGAAATTAGATAGCACAATTTTGGTTCACAAAATAATGTATGGACATAGGCAATCTCTGCATAAGGTTAATACTTGGTTTCGCTTCCATTTTAGTTCCTTGGGTAGAGTTTCATTTTCAATGATTTTAGTAGCTCTGGCAGTTTTGCTGTTGAATTTTGGAGAAAATATTGACCATTAAACATTTTTTTAAAAAGTTCAGTTAGTTTTGATCGGAACTGCTGAAACTGGCTGAAACTACCGAATCAACCAAAACTACTGAAAATGGGTGAAACTCACCGAAATAGACTGATGGTAACCAAAACAAACAGAAACTAACTGAAACTAGCCAAAATTGAGAGAGATTAACTGAAAGTTCTACGAAATTAACTGAAATCAAAAGTCAGTTAGTTTCTGATTTGATTCAGCCAAAACCAATCCGTTATGCTGAAACTTAAATCTTGCTCTCCATCCCTCTATCTAATTTACTTCCAAGATGACTCATTATGTTCAATTTATATATCATCCACCCTGACTATTAAAAGAAATTCTTTTCTCATTTATGTAAGGTCATTTCTATGAACTAAGATAGCATCCATCAAGGTTCAAGAATGTTTAATGATGGCTCAAAAAGTGAGGCCAACCTTTTGAATTGTACCAAACCCTCGCCAAGGCTATAGTCAAGAAGTGCAGTTCTACGGTTTCATGCAATTCTACAGCCAAGTGGTATGACTTCTTAAGATGTCCCCACCCCCTGCAACACCCACACACATGAAAACTTGATCTAACCAGCTACTTGCTTTAAATGAGCTAAATTGAGCTTCTTTAGAGTCCATATAGGCAACTATATTTAGGACTCATATTATCCTTAGCAAGACAATGAAACAGCTATGGTATCACTGCTTACGCAACAAATTCTACACTAATAAACCACTAAAGCTGTCACATCAAAGGCGCTTGCTGGATAAGATACAACAAAGCTATTATAAAGTGTATTGGAGATTGTGTGTCTAGAACACCTCTGTAAGCAAGTACTGAGCAATCAAAGATCGAGCTTCATGAGACTGTACTGGTGCTTTTGGCCAGATCATCACAAAATTTAGAACTGCCACAGACCCAGTGCTCTTTCCTATGAAATGGATCAAAGAGTTTGCAGCTATAATCAAAAAGACTGTAACTAAATCCCTCTCAGACATGATCTTCCTCCAAAAAGCTCGAGACTAACTGAAACACTAATTCTTAGGAGCTTTATATTGTCCTATAACAATATTTACTTGATATCAGAATTTGAGAGATATATAACCTATAGTAACGTACCAATTGTAAAACATTAAGGTAAATCAAGAAAAGGTTCACACAAGAGCCAGATATCCTTATGAGTACAGTCCTAGCACAATAGAAATAATGAGGCTTCGACTTAATATCAAGCAAGGATTCAAGTCCTAGTAGAACATCTTGTGGAACATTGGAACGGAGACCATCTCATGTATTGGGACAGCACCATCCCACCGTCATTCCAGCATTCTGATAAGGACATCTTGAGACATCTCCTATCCCAAGTATCAGGATGGGGCAGGACAGCAGCATATTCCATGTAAAACCAGGACAGCTGAGTCCCATAGAATTTAAAATCTTGGTACCAAGCATATTGCCTTATTGGACAAGTATGGCATCTTCACACTCTAAAAAGGGTTCCTGAAGCCATATGAGGTTGACATCTTCTATAATTTAAGTCAAGGCCTTAATAACAGTATATGTTCCCCATGAAAAAATATCCACAGGCAGCTCTTCTAATATCAGAAAACTAAGCAAATGAAAAGGAGACAACATATTGGGTAAGGTAGCGTGCAGCTTGGCTACCAGTTTCCTATTTTTGGTTTTTTAAAAATTGAAAATAGCTTTGGATTCTTTCTTTCCAAAAATCAAAAATCTAAAACCAAAATTTTAAATCTTGGGGTACAGGAGCATCCCACTTTCCCCAATGAATGGAACACCCCACATCCCATGCTATCTGCAGTGATTGTCTCAATCGAGAATCCTGGTACTTGCTTAAGATGCCCTTCTTTATATTTTTTTTATTTTTAAATTTATCTTGCAAGTTTACTGTTCTATTTGCCTTTTAAACATATTTTAACTTCAAAGCTAATATATTTGTGATGAATTGGCCTATTTAAAATAATAGTATAATGCATTATGGCCTCCCAAGTTATTAGAGATCATTTCTTGATTTCCAAGCAACAGTCTCTTATAATTGATGCTACATGAGTTCTTGATAAAGCAAAAATGATGCAATTTGAAGAAAAAATATTGCAACTATTACTACACTAAGCTTGATCGCTCATAAATGGAAATATAATTATGTGGATACTATCTAATAAATCATATTTTAATATTACACAAAATGAATTTATCGATTTAAGATAAGCATATCAAAGTTACAACTAATCCTATGTGGAATGGTTATGGTAAATATCTAGATCATGTTTATAATCAAGTCCTTTAATATGATGCCAATCCTAATATTGAGTCAATCCATGTTGCTCATATCGTGTTTGGTACTATCCGAAATAACCCTCTTGATAGTACATTGGCTCGGAGACTAGCCACTCTTGCTCAGAATAATGAGAGGCAGTACTATATTGTGATCCTGGAATGTATCCATATATGTGATCTTGGAATGTATCCATATAAAGGTGGATGCTGTGTAAAAGAGTACTCCTCAACATATGACAACAGGGAGTATACATTTGAATCATATGTAAGAGGAGAAGGGTTATAATGTGCACTATAACTATCTAATGCGCTAATGGATCCTGCTTTGGTTGATGATGATGACGACATGACTTGCTCATATTCAATCTGCGAGCTTCCTACCTCTTCCATACCATAAACTTCAAGTATGCTCGAGGTCGATGTTTCTTGGTTATCCTTAGTTCCTATAAAGTATTCAGAATATTCGCGGTCTGTATGCACATCCTACAACAATTATCGCCTCCCTCCTATAAGCCAACAACTCATCCTGATATCTAGATCTAGCTCTATGGTCCTTGTCCTACCAACAACTCCTCATCATAACATGACTTGCTCAAATTCTAATTTGCTTCTCTGAGCTTCCTATCCCTTCCATACCATAAACTTCAAGTATGCTCGATGTTGATGTTCCTTGGTTATCCTGAGTTCCTGAAAATGTTCCAGAATATCTATGGTCTGTGTGCACGTCCCATAACAATTATAGCATCCTTCCTATAAGCCAGCAACTCCTCATCCTAATATCTAGATCTAGATCTACCTTGACCATCATTGTCATCAGATCCATCATTACTCATACTATCACTATTGTCAATGCTATTATTGGGAGGTGATATAGGTAATCCAAGTTTTGAGGTCGGGCATCTCACTACCATCATCCCGAACTATAAATCATCAATTGCCTCTAATGGATCGATTATCATCTTCTTTGATTTGGACTTTTGATGCTTCTCAACCACACCTCCTTGACACCCTTTCAAGCCTTGATTGGCCTTCATCTATTGGCATGCCCAACCTCTATCTCTAAAGGACCGTGTATAATGTCTCTACGATCATATCATTGATCAAAATCCTCAAATCGACTATTACCTGATTCACCATCACCTCCTCCAACATCTTGCATTCTACTATGAATAAGGGATAAGTGAGAAATCATCCATTGGTCCACATCTCGTATCCTTGCCTGTTGGGCTATTATTTTGCATAGTCGAGAAGATCTCCTAACCTACTTAACACCAGTGGATCCTGTGCCTCTTGATCTGCAACCCATCCTTGCATAGGGTCTACTGATCCTAGCCTATTGCTTGATTCATCATCACCTCCTCCAACATCTTGCATTCTACCATGAATAGGGGATAAGTGAGAAATCATCCACCGGTCCACATTTCGTATCCTTGCCTCTTGTGCTATTATTTTACATGGTCGAGAAGATCTCTTGGCCTACTCAACACCAGTGGATCCTGTGCTTCTTGATCTACAACCCATCTTTACATAGGGTCAATTGGTCATGGACAAATATTTTTTGAATGGGGCATCTTGCTTAGGCTCTTTACCCTCATTCACACACTTCAGCCACATATTGTAGTGGATAAAAACCATATTCCTCAATCTCTATGAGGTTAACAATTTTTGAGCTTTGCATAGATCTAGAAAATGTACTCTGACTTGTTATTATCTTAGCATCTATGTATAGTTGAGGACTTGACTGCTTACATATCTATGTATTATTTGAATGCAAGGGGGTGGTGGGACCAGTTGGGCATATCTGCGCCAAATCTAAGAAAATTGCCATTCTACTCCTATCACAGACCACCTTATGTAGTAGATGCAATCGCAACCAAAGTACATTCCCTAATCGATATGGAACTCAAAATAACTTGACGTCACAAAATTAAGGGATCTAGTTTTGTCCATTACAATACAAGACCGAAGCTCAAGTGTGTGAATAAGGAGAAAGAGCCTGAGCAAGATGATCCATTCGAGGACTTTTTCCAAGATAAGGATGACCCTAGATTTGGTTGGGCTGCAAATCAGGAAACATGAAACCACCAATGCTAGATGAACTAGGAAATCCTCCCTCACAATGCAAAATAATGGTACAGAAGGTGGGGTATGAGATGTGGATAGATAGGCGGCCTCTCACTTATCTCCCATTCAAAGTGGAACAAAAGATATTAGAGGACATGATGGTGGATCAGGTTGGAGGCAATTTAAGGATTCTGATCAATGATTTGATCACAAAATATTTGGTTTAGACATCACACATGGGCGTCCAGTGATAGCCATGGCACAGAAACCAATAGTGGAGGTAGAGCAAGTCAACAAGTGAAAGCCAATCAAGGCTCAAGAGGGAGCCAGAGAGATGTGGTCGAGGAGAGGCGTGGGCAATCTAAACAAAAGAGGAAGGCAGCAATTGATCCAATGGAGATAATTGATGATGTAGAGATTCGGGATGATGAGAGAGGGACATCCAAGCCCTTAGATCTTATCTCATGATAATATTAATGGAAACTATGATAGCAAGAGTGATGATGGATTGATGATCATGGTGGTCGCAGTGGAGGTGGAGGAGGTGGAGCACAAGAGATCAGTCCATTAACTAAAGGTAGAGTTCACCGATGTTATGCAGGATCAGGATCAAGGATTTTAGAACCGTCCCGAACTGGATGGTTGGGGGCATGTCGAACCTGACTGACGAAGAATCGAGACAGTTCCAACTTAGAAAGTGGCACACGCTAGTGCCGAGGGAAAAAGAAAGAGAAAGAGATGGAGAGAGAGAGGAGAAGAAGAGAGAGCAGACGTCGTTGGAGGCCGACAGTGGTCCATTGCGGCTGTCAGAGGGCCGTGAAAGTCTCCATGGTTCAATCATCACCCGATAAGGCTTTTAAATGAGCGAGAAAGAGAGAGGGGCCAGCGACGTATCGGAGAGAAACGCAGCTGGCAGAGGGGCCGTCGGAGCTTGCCGGGTGGTTGCCGGGGCCACTAGACGATGGAAACCACGAGGACGGAGCTACGACCGTAGAATCGGAGCTACCGCCCCTGTTCCTTCATCATTTTTTTTAAAAGGATGATGAATAGTGAAACCGATACTCGATTTGCCGGTTTCACTATTTTTGATTTTTTTAAAAAAATCAAAAACAGTGAAGCCGACAATGGGTTTGAACCCGTGAAGCCAGTAAATCAATTGCCGACTTCACGTTATTCTGATTTTTTTAAAAAAAACCTGTGAAATAGGAGTGTCGCCCCTGTTTCACGTCCGCAGCGCCGCAGCATGGACTGCACCGTTCAGCGGCCAGCCAGAGGCTATCCGATGACCTCTCTGATGGCTTTCCGTCCCTCCTTTCTTCTTCCTCCCTCTCTATTTCTCTCTCTTCCTCTTTTTTCCTCCTCCCGATTTGCTTCCTTTCTCTATGTTGGTTCACACTAGTCCGATCCGGTATGGATCCATACCAATCCATACAGCCGGCTGATCGGCACAGGTTCTGATATCGAGTCCACGAACCTTGACCAAGACCATGGAGTTAGATCAAAATATCAGGGTGAGTTGCTAACTTATAAAAGGAGGGAGGCCAGAATTGTTGCAGACCATGGATAATTTGGATCATTTTCAGAAGAAGTTGAGGATAACCGAGAAATGTCGACGTTGAGCATACCTAGAGTTTTTGACATGGATGGAGCAAGAAGCCCAAAAAAGTAGGTTGGCTTTGAGCAAGTCAAGTTGTTATCATCATCCACCAGAGCAAGGGACATTGGCACATCAAATAATCAAAGCACATATTATGGCCCTTCTCCCTTTATACATAATTTAGATGTATACTGCCACTTGTCATATCCTAAGGAGTACTCTCTTACATAGTTTCTACCTTTACATTGGTATGTTCGAGGGCCATAGTTTGGTATTGCCTCTCATTATCTTGAGTAAGGATGGTCAATCACTTGCCCAATATACTATGAAGAGTGTTATTTCACACAATACTAAGCATAATGAGTAACAGGGATAGGCTTAATATCAAGATTGGCATGATATTCAAGGACCTGATTATAAATAGGATAAGTTGTTTACCGTTTACAAGTGCCATAGACATTCCACATAGGATTAGTAGGAAGTTTGATATATTTATTTTAAACTGATGAATCTATTAATCGTGAAATATGATTCATAGGACAATATTCATCTGATTATATTTTCATTTATAAATGACCAGGCTCAGTGTAGTAAAAATTGCAACATTCTTTTATCAAACTATATCATTTTTGCTTTATCAAGAACACATGTAGTATCAATTATAATAGATCATTGCTTGGTAATCAAGAATCTCCAATAACCTGGATGGCCATAATGCACTATAGTATTATTTTTAGATAAGGTCAATTTATCATGAATATATTATTTTAGAAGTTCAAATATGTTTAAAAATAATAAAACAGTCAAATTTCCAGATAAATTTAAAAATAAAATATATATAAAAAAGGATGTAACAAGCAACTACCGGGATGCTTGATCGGGATGGTCACCAAGATAGGGCGAGATGCGAGTCATTCCATTTTATAGGGAAACCGGGACATCCCCCATGGGATTTAAAACCTTGGGGGTGATGGCAATAGTGTTGGTGGTAAGCCGCGAAGGGAGTAACATAATGAGGAAAGAAGAGGAGAAAGGAAGGTGTAGGCAGTGATGATGGTTTGCAAGGAGAGGACAGGAAGGAGAAGAAGAGGAGGTGTCGGCGATAGTGGTGATTCTAGCGATGGTACTGATGATCAGGTGCGAAGGAAGAGAAGGGAGGGAGGAGGAGGTGCAAGAAGTGATGGCCAGCGGTGATGTTGGGGCAAGCTATGCTGGGAGGAAGGGAAGGAAAAGAAGAAAAGGAGGAAATAAGAGGAAAGTAGAGCTGGACCAAACCTTCCAAATTGGGTTAGTTGGGAAGGTGGGGGAGACAAAAGGGAGGAGAAGAGGAAGAGATGGAAAAGAAGCAAAAGAGGATGGCAAGCTCGCTGGTGGAGGACAAGAGGATGAGAAGAAGAACAGGGTAAGGAGAGCTCACTAATCTTTGCAAGATTCCTATTTCAATACCCATTTTTAACTTGATCCTTGGTACATTTACCACAGATCTACATGCTATTTATTCTATGCTCTAATTCAAGACATTGCACAAGTGTCAAAAGTACAATTAGAAAATGGGTAATGAACACACCACCAGAAACTCTACAAAATCTCATAAGCATGCCATAATAATGGAATATGCATCTACCAAGTCAACCTTTTAGATCTAACCTGTATTGACCATGGATATCTACCCCATTTTATTGCCAATAAATTGGCACTCATCCAACTAACCATCCTTTCATAAAACCAAGTAACATACAAGAACATGATAGTTTTTGAGCATTTCTTGGTTAGTCATTCCAACTACAGCCTCATCTTCATATTTTATTCTAGCAAATAACATTGCAGTTGATTTCTTTCAATTTAATCACATTATTAACTCCTTGAATCCTGTTCTTGGTGTAACCCCATTAGACATCAAAATAATAATGCATGTTATTGATCCATCATACATGTTTTGATCTAGTCAGTTTTGGATAGAATTTTGCCATGGAAACATGTCACGCTTGATACTCGTGATAATATTCCTTTTGAGCAATGTTATTAATTATTATATGATGATACTCAGATAAATGAGCTCTAATAAACACATTACCCCTTTTATGAGTTCTAAGATACCTTTGATGGGAGCATCAATCTTTTAGAATTATCTATCATGAATACATACATACAATATATATAAGTATTTCGATATATAGCATACCTTGTGATTAATGATTTCATTCAAACAAGCAGGCTCAAACTTTACAACATAAAGTGCATGTCCTTTTCCTTCTTTCCCCCCTTTCAAGAGCATGTGAAAATAAGATCATAAAAACAAGAGATCTCCAGTGCAATGATTTTCAGTAAAACACAATAGTGCATTGCTTCTATGAATTATTATTTCTATTTTTATAAAAAAACAAAGCTTTTCCAAAAGAGAATATACACCAACGTGCAATATTATAATATCAATAACAGGCATGCGACATGTTGTTCTCATTCTATGGACGGTGACATTTTATAACTTATGCTAAACATCACTATAACTTTGAAACAGCAAAGTGCATAAAATACTTGAATACTTACCACAGTGCATCTTATAAGGAAGCAGGTGAAGCATATTGCAGTAACCGATCCAACCTGCAGTGTGCTCCCAAATATGCAATTATCAACAAAGTATTCTAGGTAGCATAAAATTAGTTGGTAGTTACCTAAAATACTTTGTGAAACACTGAACAAGGAATTATTATTTATTGATGCTCATGACAAATGATTCAAAAGAAGAAAAGGGATCAGAAAGAACAAAATGAAAGGGAGGGAAAGGGAAATATCTGTATTCTAAAGCTCTACAGGGAGTAATTAGAACTTAGAAGTTGCATCATTTCACTTAATCTAGCTGTCTGAATTCCAATAAGTAACACATTTGACTTTGACTAATTACTGAAAGAATAGTCTACAAGCCAGTCAAAGTAATACTAAAAGAATGTGGAAGACATAATATTTAATAATTGAGCATCATTATTGCTAATGGGAAGTCAAATCATTTTATTACTAAGGGAAACCAGTATGTTCTTGAAAATAATTGTAAGCAGAAAAACAGTGTGAAACGAAAAGGAATTAATCATGGCTTCATCATGTTTCTTTTGGAATAATATTGATGCTAGATGAAGGTCAATGTCCCTCATATTGATCATGCAATTTGTGGTGTCAAAAAGTTATATCTTTTTCTAAATACATGATTTTTTTTTTAAAATATGTGTCTGTGGAGTTTTCTAAAACAATAAATTTCAGAAACAAGAACCAAAAACAATAAAACAATTTTTGGATGGTTATGGTACTGCTACGAGGCTGTGGAATTATATTTATGAAGAATTTTCCAAACGTGTTGAGTTCTATGAGAGTTCCATTAGATTCTAAGCATTTGTTTATCCACACATACACACACAACATGCTCTAAAATATAATTTTAATATTATGTTCAGAGGTGCAATATTATGGAAATCTTGGCTCCAACACCTGTTTCCATGGTTGACAGCACACTCATGAAATCATGTGCTGCTACAGAAAAGGTCTACCTTGCAGACACTCAACATTACAATCAAAACTTATACAAGATTCTATGAGGGAAACAAAGAATGAACAGGTATTACTTTGTCAAAAGGAAAGCAATGTTCTTAAATTGCCTAAATAAATAAAATGTACCCTGCACCATGCGACATAGCAGAAATTCTTATAAGGCCCTGGTCTTTTTTTTCTCACACATAAAATTTATCAGCATAATAGAGAGATTGGCAATACACAGATTATAGATAATATATAAAAATAAAGAATCCTTTACCTCGGCAAAATGAAGAAAAAAAAAGACTAATTGCTTAGTCAAGTAATTACATCTGCAAATTATGGCTACAAGTATTTTATATACTTGTTCCTTTTAGTATGTTTGCATGCACAAGTTGATAACCCATATCCTTCACAATGATCTGAAACATGAAAAATCCAAAGACAATTTCTCTGAGAATTATTATATATGATGATTAAATAATTTATTTCCAATAATAGATTAAGAAGTTTCATCCACCAACCGTTGAGAACTATCCCAGGCAATTGAATTTTGATCTAAATGTCCTTTAGGATTCATATAACTGAGTAAAAGGTGAGAAGCATCAATTTGCATGATCCACCATGAGTGCTGACACAAGATACAACTAAGTTGCTCATGTCTAGAAAATTAGAGCTCATATGTGTTTGTATATTCAGAGAGAGAGAGAGAGAGAGAGAGAGAGAGAGGAGGAGGAG